>CM033643.1:49879943-49964729 GCA_019512145.1 Engystomops pustulosus
ACCCCACTATAAAAAGTTCACCCCTCAACGTATGTAAAACAACTTCTATTGAGTCTATAAACCCTTTAAGTGTTTCACATGGGTTAAAACAATATCGACCTGCAATTTAGAAACGTTTTAATTTTTTGGGAAAATACATTAATTTAGGCCAAAACTGACAGTTTCATAATAAATGTAATGATGAAATGCTCTGCAAAGTTTGATTCCCAATTTCTCCCGAGTGTACTGACACCCCATATGTGGTGGTAAACTGCTGTATGGGCGCACGGCCGAGTGTAGAATGAATGGAGGCACCATTCCCAGCAGATTTGTATTGTCACATTGTACAAGCTATAAAATAAATTTTTTTTTGTTAATGTGACCATATGAGGGCTTATTATGTACAGGATGAGATACAATGTATAGGTAATTCATTTTGCGGGTTTATAGCTTATTCATGGAATTTTATTAACTATTTCAAGGGGAACACAAACAAAATCATCAATTTTTATTTTGGATTTTTAGCACTTTTTTTCCCCGCTCACCCCGCTTTCTCTGGTTCACTACGATTGCGGTGATATCTCATTTATATAGTTTTTCTTATCTTTGCTCAATTTTACTGAGCAAAACCAATATTGGTGGAAATCACATTATTTTTACTATTGCCAACTTTTCAGGACCATAACTTCTGTATTTTTCTGTTGTCAGACCTGGTTGAGGGCTTATTTTTTGCAAAAAGAGTTGTTCTATTCAGTCGCATCATATTAGGGATTGTAGCTTTTTTTGATCACTTTTTAGAACATTTTTTGGTCTCTTAGCTACCAGTGTGGCTGCCTGGACCTGCTCCAGGGGTGCTCCTCAACTCCAGTTACGTATTAGTAAATAGGAGATCTGTAGCCGGCTAGCTCAAATATGGTAGTTATAATTCATCCAGTCATGATTTTCCTTTCCAGGCTCTCAATGGTCCATCTTTGGCTCCTACCTTTTGATTCCCATCCCAAAACCTTAGACTCACTCTAAAAGAACAAACCATCACTTTCACATTGGACATATCTACACCTTTGAATGACAACATTAAAGTTATTTGCCACTAATAAAAAAAGCTTTACCAAGGTAAGTACAAGACCCTAATAAGGTTAACCATGGTTAAATGTAAAACAACTTCTATTGAGTCTATTAACCCTTTAAGTGTTTCACATGGGTTAAAACAATATCGACCTGCAATTTAGAAACTTTTTAATTTTTTGGGAAAATACATTAATTTAGGCCAAAACTGACAGTTTCATAATAAATTAAATGATGAAATGCTCTGCAAAGTTTGATTCCCAATTTCTCCCGAGTGTACTGACACCCCATATGTGGTGGTAAACTGCTGTATGGGCCCACGGCCTGGCATAGAATGAAAGCAGCGCCATTCACAGCAGATTTGTATTGTCACATTGTACAAGCTATAAAATTTATTTTTTTTTGTTAATGTGACCATATGAGGGCTTATTATGTACGGGATGAGATACAATGTATAGATAATTCATTTTGCGGGTTTATAGCTTATTCATGAGATTTTATTAACTATTTCAAGGGGGACACAAACAAAATCATCAATTTTTATTTTGGATTTTTAGCACTTTTTTTTCCCCGCTCACCATAACGTAAAAATAATAGTTTATCTTTATTCTCTGGTTCACTACGATTGCGGTGATACCTCATTTATATAGTTTTTCTTATCTTTGCTCAATTTTACTGAGCAAAACCAATATTGGTGGAAATCACATTATTTTTACTATTGACAACTTTTCAGGGCCATAACTTCTGTATTTTTCTGTTGTCAGATCTGGTTGAGGGCTTATTTTTTGCGAAAAGAGTTGTTCTATTCAGTCGTATCATATTAGGGAATGTAGCTTTTTTTGATCACTTTTTAGAACATTTTTTGTGATGGTGTTTGATGAAAAATTGTATATTACGGAAAGTTTTTCGTGTTTTTTTTTACGTCATTCACCGAGCAGGTTCAATATTGATTTAGATTTATTGTACAGATTAATACAGACGCGGTGATACCAAATATGTACTTTTTTTGGTGTTTTATACACTTTATTTGCATTATATGTGTAACTGGAAAGATTCTGGGACTTTTATTGTATCTATTTATTTAATTATAGATAGGGGGGTGTCCGAACCACGTGGGATGCTTTTCCGATCCCAGGTGTTAGTGCCGGGTCTGGGCTGTAATATCACAGCCCGACACTGGCCCGGTGCCCCCAAATCTTCTTCTGACGCGCCACCATAGAAAGGCGTTGCGTCAGAAGAAGTACCCTTAATGACCGCCATAGAATCCCGATACGGCGTTCATTAAGGGGTTAAAGTCCAGAGAAAAACATCAGAACAATCCGGATGACATTGGCATAAGAGAATACATATATTATAGTTATAGTAATTTATGTACAGATATATAAGTTAATTTCCCCAACATATTTAAAAAATCATTTAGTAATATGGATCTAAGTAACTGAATACATTCAAAAACAACATTTAAAAACAGTCAACATTGGACAACTAGATAAACAACAAATTCCCTAATGTTCGAGACAGATTTCATAGTCTATAAATAGATGTACAAAAACCATATGTAGTGTACCATACCTGTGTCTGGAATTGTCAGCGTCTACTCGGACAACCAGATGTGCATTTCGGCTTGCTGCCTTCGTCTGGGGGACTTCACATAGTACAGACTGCACTAGTTTTGATAAATGTGGGCCAAAGTCTCTTTATTATTGCCTACAGGGTCACTTGGCGTCTCTGTTACGAGGTGGTTTTGTTGCTGTTTCCATTCTTCTTCCATTCTACTGCCTAGCCAGTGGTCTCTTACCTACCAGTGTGGCTGCCTGGACCTGCTCCAGGGGTGCTCCTCAACTCCAGCTACATATTAGTAAATAGGAGATCTGTAGCCGGCTAGCTCAAATATGGTAGTTATAATTCATCCAGTCATGATTTTCCTTTCCAGGCTCTCAATGGTCCATCTTTGGCTCCTACCTTTTGATTCCCATCCCAAAACCTTAGACTCTCTCTAAAAGAACAAACCATCACTTTCACATTGGACATATCTACACCTTTGAACGACAACATTAAAGTGATTTGCCACTAATAAAAAAACCTTTACCAAGGTAAGTACAAGACCCTAATAAGGTTAACCATGGTTAAGTTTCTCCTTAGTCCACTAGTCTTCCCGTGTTTTGGAGTGAGTGCCAGGGTGTAGAGAGTAGAATTTAGCATAAAGGTGCCATATTGCGTAGGTGGGCAAGGCTCTCTGGCATAAGTCGTGACGACACCTGAGAGCTGGGGTTTGTCACACAATCTATAATCAACAGTGTTGTAGGCATGCTCTATGTCAGGTGCAGCGATCATACCGCATTGCAGACAGGGCTGGCCTTAGGGGACGGCAAACTGGGTACATGCTGGGCCCCCAGCATGTGGACTTTTGTGGGCAGAGGATGTATTCTTCTACAGCCTCATATTACAGACTGCCTTACAATACTGATGTGTGTAACTACAAAGTGTTATTATTGTGCAGGGTTAAAGGAGCCTCTTACTGACTGAGACTGTTCAGAAAACAGTTTTATTTTGGGGCCCCACTTTTGGTTTAGCCCAGGGCCCCACTTTGTCTAAAACCATCCCTGACTGAAGAGAAAGGAAAAAGGTGCTGAACTGGCTCCTTATGTCAAATTTATGGTTATGTTTTTTCAGCTTTTTTTTATACTGAATGTACTACCGTTAATGTAATTCTGCTGCATGGTGATAACAGAATCATTACTGCCCTTGCTCCCATATCAGGATAGGAACAGGAAATTCAGACTAATTTTAGGAGCACAATAGCACACTGGGTTCATTGTCATCTTGTGAACTCTTTCTACAATCACAAAGGCGTCTTTCATATTTTTCATCATTGTTCTTCCACCTTGACATTTAAAATGACACTTCTCAATCATTTGGAATCCTGGCATTAAATTATGAATGTCCTGACTTTTTATGGAATACTGAATGACTTCCTGACCATTGTAATCTTACAGTAACTATTGATCATTTCTATTATAATAGCAACCAAATGTTTTCCTACAGATGTTGTTATCGAAAGCCAAAATATTCTGCATTACTTGCCATTTTCTGGAATGTATGTATATATTATTTGCTATTCCGCTTGGAATTGAATCTTGGGATTAATTTTTTAGCTGACCTTTTCCATCCTGTCTTTTCCCAGCCCCGACATTTTCTGGCAACATACTGTTTATGAAGAAAATATCATTCCTTTCAGTAACAAATGACAGCACCAGTATGTAGAGACGCTGCTTACGCAACCAGTGGATGGTCAATGTGTAACTGCTTCCTGAAAATCATTTTATTGGTGATTTCTTTCTAATAATTGTAATCCAATACAACACAGCAACTGGCCAGCATCTTTTCAACCCAGAACACACAAATTGTCATTGCTTTTGTTGAGTTTTTCGTTATTTTCTATGAAGTGATCATTTTCTGCTCCTGCACAAAAGAGTGCAATAAACAATTATATTTGTGCCTGTTTGTCAGGGCTATATATAAGCTATGAGAAGAGTAAAGTACCGTATACCATCTTTGAATTCCATATTTTTAAGTATTAAGTAATAATTTTAGCCTTAAAGGAGTGTCCCCACAAGATTCTTAAATATACTCAGGATAGCAAAATAACACATTCTCTAATTCACTGTTTTAACAAAAATACAGCATTTCACAGAAATAATTCCAACCTGTCTCTATCAGTCCTAGTGAATACATTTTCGGTTGCCTCAGGATCCGACCCTAAATCTGAAGCCTACGGTTCGGCAGGACATATTCTGCTCCTGTCAGACGCTGCACTGAGCTCCTCTCTCCCTCCAGCCCCCGCCCTTACATTGCAAGACGAGCTCACACACACAGAAACTTCCTGCCAGCAGCAGCATGAGGAGAGTAAATCTACAAGCTAGAGACAGATAAGGTCTTTATTCAGGGTATAGCAGATCTGACAGTGTATGTTATGGCTGTGATAGCAGAGCTGAGAATGTCATATATTATATGCATCTCATGTATCTCATCCATAGCTTTCAACCGTCCAGGATTCGTCATGTTTTTTACCTCTGTTCCAATGTCCTGGGCATTTGGGAGAATGTCCTGCTATGTCCCATATTAACCTGGATCCTGGGACAGAGTCCCGCCTCCTGGTCTCGACACACTAGCTGCAGAACCACACACAGCCTTTATGAGACCAGGACATGGGTACAGCCCAGCTACTGCTGTAGGCTCCTCAAACAGACAGCCTTTACTCAGCACTGCACCCCACTCCTCCCAATCACCTTCCCCAGGCCAACCAGGCCCTACAGTGTGCCCTAGGGGGGTCCCCAGGTGACACAGCACCAGGAGAGAAACTGCTATGGAGAAAATGACCTTTGCAGCTCCTAGCTTGTCCCTTTAGCAGTCGAGCTGCAAGGAGGAGGGACTCTGGCATCAGGGCAGCAGGAAGGTTTCTAGCTGCCTTACCAGAGTTGTGTCTCCCTGCCCCTTCATGTGACACTTTTAGCTTCAGAACTGATTCACAGAGCGGCTCCACAGCAGGGTTGAGGATCATGCTAAAGGTCCTTGTGAGAGTACTGACCCATGTTAATGCTTTGATTCTGCTTAGAAAACTGGAAATGGCCGATTGCATATGCATTTTGATGAAAACACTTGTGATTGGCAACCAGTACCTGGTCACTTGTATTGTGAGGGCAGATTTATCAGTTTTCCTACATCAGTTTTCTGATGTACAAGCCATGAAATAATTGCAATGCCTTGCAAACCGCCAGGCATTGCGATTATTTTCCCCTTCACACTATCTCCATGCCCTTGCTGTAGCCTGCAAACCTTAATGACTGAAAGTTAGCAGGCTACGGAGCAATGCTACACCTGGCAGAGCTGTGCAGCCTGGACCTGATGTATCCAGAGATGCAGGAACTTCATCATATGCTAAATCCCTCTCCCCAGGTGTGTGAATAAGAGTATACATGTGGAATTCACTGCAAACTTTAGAGACACTTTATGATAATGCTTAAAATTAGCTTTTATTTAATCTTTAATAATTAAAATGAGCTCACTAGGATAAAAACACACACACACAAAGGGCAGGGCTAGTGTAGACTTATTTGTCACTAGGGTGCATTGTTCACTGCTCCCTTAATTCTCACATAAGCCTCAGGGCAAATCAGTAAGTAAGGGTATGTGCTAGTATCTAATTATTATTTAAATATAGCCATTCTCACCCCCATCCCTGGCTTGTAGTGTCACTACATCTAGACCCTAGATCCCTAATACTTCATAACCCTATATGTATTTCACTCAGAGATGAGTTCTTCAGGGGTTAAAGTAGGTCTACAGATTTAGTTTCAAGCTACAATTCTCCCTGGCAGCTCTCAATCAACTTCGGGACCAAATCCTGACTGATAGCAGTCCATTCTTGCACAATCAATGCTTGCATTTTGTCACAATTTGTTGTTTTTTGTTTGTCCACCCATCTCTTGATTGACCACAAGTTCTCAATGGGACTAAAATCTGGGGAGTTTCCAGGCCATGGACCCAAAATCTCTATGTTTTGTTCCCTGAGCCATTAAGTTATAACCTTTGCTTTATGGCAAGGTGCTCCATCATGCTGGAAAAGGCAATGTTGATCACCAAACTGCTCTTGGACGGTTGGGAGAAGTTGCTCTTGGAGGACATTCTGGTCCCATTCTTTATTCATGGATGTGTTTTTAGGCAAGACTGTGAGAGAGCCGATTCCCTTGGCTGAGAAACAACCCCACACATGAATTGTTGCAGGATACAGCTGGCATGAGACCAGACTGGTGGTATCGCTCACCTTGTCTTCTCCCAACAAGCTGTTTTCCAGATCAGAAAGGGGATTCATCAGAGAAAATGACTTTACCCCAGTCCTCAGCAGTCCACTCCCTGTACCTTTTGCAGAAAATCAGTCTGTCCCTGATGTTTTTTTCTGGAGAGAAGTGGCTTCTTTGCTGCCCTCCTTGACACCAGGCCTTGCTCCAAGAGTCTCCGCCTCACAGTGGGTGCAGATGCACTCACACCTACCTGCTGCCATTCCTGAGCAAGCTCTGCACTGCTGGTTGCCCGATCCCGAAGCTGAAACACTTTTAAGAAATGGTCCTGGCGCTTACTGGTCCTTCTTGGGCGCCCTGGAGCCTTTTTGGCAACATTGGGACCTCTCTCCTTGAATTCCTTGATGATGCGATAGATTGTTGACTGAGGTGCAATCTTACTAGCTACGATACTCTTCCCTGTTTCTTTAGAGATAACCATAGTTAACAGAAGAGAAACAATGATGCCAAGCACCAGCCTCCTTTTAAAGTGTCCAGTGGTGTGATTCTTACTTAATCATGACAGATTGCTCCATTAACACAGGTGTGGGTGTTGATGAGGACAGGGCTGGAGATCAATCACTAAAACAATGTTAGCTGCTGCTTTAAAGGCAGGCCTGCAACGAAGTTGAAATGTGTTTTGGGGGAAAACATTTATTTTTTAGGCAAATATTGCCTTTGCAATTAATTGCTGTTAAGCTGATCACTCTTTATAACATTCTGGAGTATATGCAAATTGCCATTATAAAACCTGATGCAGTAGACTTTGTAAAAATTAACATTTGTATCATTCTCAAAACTTTTGGCCATGACTGCAAGTAATATAATGTTGAAAATTTACCCATAATTTTCTCAATTTAATTAATAATTTTCTGTCTGTTGTGAATGTGGTGTGACTGCAGTCATGAACTCTGCAATTCCTCAGCTACATGAATAGAGACAGCGTCGGCGATAAACCTGCTTTCAGTAACTATGGCTGTGTATGCGCATTGTACTCACAGCGTGTTTTCAGCAGCGCTTGTTGTTAGAAAAAGGGAGGTTTTGCATATAATTGATGTCAGCTCTCGTCACTTGTGCCTCATTGTGACGCACATACCTTTTTATAGAGGTTGTATTAGTTCACTGTTCTCTTACTGCTCAAGTGAGCTCTCTGTAAGAACAATATTACATGTTCTACCTTAGCTTATATAATTTACTATAGGTGATCCGCATTGTAGTGCTACAAGAGCTGATGTGATGCTAAGCATTGTCTATCATTCTATCACCTAGTGCCTTAATAAATGAGGATACTTAAAGTCATTGTTTGTCGCCATCAAATTTATAAAAAAATAATAATAATAATGGAATTCTCTACTAAAAACACCACTACAAAAGCAGAATTTCATTTAAAAATTATGTTTTTTCTCAACCAAACTTAACATGATGGAGGGGACTTAAGTGGATTTGGTAGAGCAAAAAATGGAAGGTTTTAGTTTTTTTTTTACATTTTGTTTTTAGACACATAAATGCACTTCTGGTCTTCTTGCAATTCATATTTCCAGTTATATATATTTTAACTTCTAGAGAACTCCCATAACCTTTCATAATTTCCATGACATTTTTATTTTCAAATGTCAGCAGGTACTGTACAAATATTCAAGTTCATGAATGTCTATCGTATAATGTCTCTATATAATCAGGCTCTGCGGTTGCCCATTTTAGCTTGTCCTTTGCTTTCAGTATGTACACGTTATCTCCTTGCATTTCACATATACAATTACAAGAAAAACCCTTTGATATTGCTTGGATTTCTGCATTGGTTACTAATGGGATGTGATCTAATTTAACCCACTCTCTAATTACATTGTATTGTTAATTTATTTTATCGAACACATTAAGTAAAGATCCACAATGCATGGAAAAGAAAGTAAGTGAACCTTTGAAGTTATTAACTTAAGACCACCAAATTTTCTACTGCTGCAACAAAGCTGACAGAAGGGATATTCCAGAATTTATCCTTAACATTGGACATATGTTCTTGTTCAACAAAATTTCTGTAAAGAGTAAAGATGAGTGGACCAAAATTTTAGCTCCATTAGGCAGCCCTGCCTAACTTGGACATGTTGCTTAATGAGCAGCCAATACAGCAGCAGATTGTCCCCTAATGACCCGGAGATTGGCCAGGTGTGTCCACCAGGTGTCCACCTGGCCAGTCACAGCCATGCCTAGTTGCTAGACGGGTAACGCTGCCTCATTGGCTTCTCTGCAGCCCATCAAGCAATATGTCCAGGTTTGGTGACGCAGCCGAATTTGGAAACAAATATTCCACAGACTCAGCAGTAGTTCTATGTAGTAGTGCTGAGTTACTTATAGTTTATGGCATAGTTTGTAAGTGTGTCAAATTATGCTACTATTCTCTATCTTAGGGTGTGGTGGATACATTACATCTAGCATACTGTACATCGACATTTACTTCTGGTATTTTGACTTCCTGGTGGTCACGGTTTAGGGTGGGGGGGGGGGGCAGGGTGTGGGGGGTGGCATCAGGAATATTGCATTGGGCCCAGAGGATTCTAGTTAAGCTACTGACTATAGCAGCATATTTCCAGGAAGCCCCTAATACAGGAATGGCAAACCTTTTAGAGATCGAGTGCCCAAAATGAGACCCAAAAAAACACTAGGTTTTCCCAAAGTGCCCACACGGCAGTTTAGGCTGTAATAACCTTATTGCTACCTGAATTTTGGAGCTCCAATCTGACCCTGTCCATACCTTTTCTCTCTTTGGAGAGGACCAAATAGCAGGGCACTACTTGGACTGCCTGAGACTGCAGGAAGATGCCATGTCTAGCAAACTCTGTTCCTGGGAGACAGCCCGTGTGCCCACAGAGAGGCCTCCGAGTGCCATCTCTGGCACCAGTGCCATAGGTTCGCCACCACTGCCCTAATACATTTCAGGACCATAAACTACCACCATACATATTGCAGTGAATAAGAGAATGTGGAACTTCAACAATGTTTTCTATCCAGAATATGTCATCCACTCCATGAGGAGCAAATAATTAAAGCTTTGATATCACAGAAATGAGTTTGTTTCCCCTGAAGATAAATAAAGATTCTCTAGGATGTTGAATATTCTATTTATATGAGAATGTGCGTTGGGAGATGAAATGGGTTTTACATTTGATTATATTTTCATTAGAACCGTCATCAGCGGAATGTTACTTAGTTCATCATAACATATTGTTTTATTTCCATTGTAACCACATGCAAGTATTTTATTGCTGAGGTAGAAGTCAATCTCAGTAGCAAAGAGGTACTGTCATGTGTCACTGCGACAGATACTTTTCAGGCTTCTTTCTGAGAGGCTGGTTGCCAAGGAATCATAAGGGTTTGCTGCAGTGAGTTCCATGTAGATAAGATACTAATGTGCTAGAGATGCGGGTGTATTATATCGGAAATTACCTTTGTCGCAGAACAAAGAATCTATAGTTTTGACACATGTAGTTGCTACAGTAATACAGATAATGCATACATGAGGCTAGATTGTAAAGGGAATAAGCACAGTGTGCATTTGTTTAGCAAAATTCTATGTTTCTTATCTAAACAGTATGCAATGTTGATATGTCCATGAACCTACTCCATACATACCTTATATCATAAATAGGGAGGAAATCCTTCCCTGAAAAATCGCAATTCCTAGCAATCCACAAAAAAATTGCGATTATTTGGCCCTTCATTATAGGGGTGTAAAGAGGTCGTGTCTGCCAGTTGATTGGGTGTTCCTGCCCATCACCTGCGCACTAGCTATTTTCTGCGCATGTTCAGACCTGAACAGATACAGGTAATAACGCAATTCTACGCCCGGTGCTGATGCACAGTACGCCAGTGTATCATAAATACCCCTCATAGAGTGGAATGGTTAACAACTAAACAGAACATTGGCAATTGTAAACCAAGGAATTAAACCTGGCTGTTATTTTGCATTCTGCTGGATTAATCTTTGTTTGCCCCATTTGGCTACTTCTGACTGTTCTAACTAGTTAAATGACGCAAAGTCACCAGCGGCACCTATATGACTATTTTATTATTCCTGACTGTTCTTTGTTCTTCTGATTTGGACTTCCACATATTCTTCTCCTTGTGACTTTTGGCATGGATTTATCTTTTGGCTTGTGATTTTCATGTAATCCTGGTACTGAACTTGGCTTATTGACTCTTGCGGGTGGTAATATAGAGCGCAGTCAAGTAGGCAAGGCAAGTAGGGAGATTCATGTGATTTAGTGTTAGGGATCACTATCCCTTTCACATCTTATCCTGCTATGGGATCCTATAGGTTGCCAAAAAATTTTTAAGTAATTCTGTGGAGTTGAGATGATTTTAATAAGTTCTGTGTACATTGAAAATGTAATACACGAAATGTAGTTACATCACCAATGTCATCAATCAACCTGACTGATTTGGGGCAATTCAGTATTGTACAGTTAGGAGCCTTGTACCGTTTTTTTTTTAATTATAGGGGGAGATTTATCATTTTGAGCAGTTGTCTATGTGTTAGGCAGGTTTCCAACAGTCAGATTTTAATCAGGTGTATGTTCAGTGTTAAATGCCTTCTGATCAGCTGTGTGTGCTCTATGCGAATAGACTGCACCAGTCGCACGTATGTTTAACATCTGCTCAATTTCTGCCTTTTTGCGATGCTTTTGTACAGGAAAATGTGGACCCACATACACCACCCTTTATGTGGTGTAGTCTTGCGATTCAATTTGCGTTCTTTTAAAAATTCTCAGTCGATAAATGTGGTGCTGCATGGTGTTTGTGCAAAAAATTGCGACAATTATACGCCAAGAAGCTACATAGGACTAATGGTAAATATCCCACATAATGTTTATTTTAAAGGTTTTCGGTTTAACCATAACTATGAATGAATAGGTGTTTTAACAAAAGATGTAGAATGCCTTACAAATAGGGATGACTCATTAAAATGTTAAAATCCTGCTTGGTGACGGAACCCAGACCTGTAACACCCACGATTGGTGCTGGTACCTATCGGGTGTGTTAACAAATTAAATGCCGCTGGCAAAGTCGCCATCGGCATCTAAACTACTATGACAGTGTGCACGCCGGCACTGACCTGCTAACCTAACATTTTGTGGAGGGCCTTGGCTCCCGATGATGTCATGGGTGAGCGATGATCCTCCCTAAAAAGGTAGCTTCCATCACGCCTTTCTCTGGAGGACATGGACATGACACATCATCTATGTATTAAACACCAAAACAATAGGTATTATGCTAATATCCCATTATCCCTGTCACTGTGCTGTAAGAGGACTGCTTCATTCATATCACAGCTGCTTGTGGGGTACCAGTATTATATTATAACAATGTGATAACTCCAAATAGGCAATCCTTTAGAGTTTAGTCACATAAAACAAAAGCACCCCTTCAAATATTTTATTAATTGCAGTTTAATGCACTTTAATACTATTTATGCTCTATATACCATCTTAAGGGCTCATTCACGGCCAGGTGCTTGTCTGGACTGTATCCTGGGAGAGCAGAGGGTCGGGAGCCGGAGAGCACTTCACCCCTCCTCATTCTATAGGGAGAAGAGTTCCCGACTTGGTGACTGTGCAGTGAGACACCTTCACAGGTGACACAGAAGTCTATGGAGGTCGTGACCTGGTGGAATCACGGCCCCCATAACCAATGTACCGTAACTAGACAAACCCTACATAGCTAAAATAGTCTGGTATAAACTCTAACTTCTACTTTTGATCTGCTAACTTTCATGAGCTCCATATTCCTTATTCACACTGTTTACTTGTCAAATTTCATACATCAGTATGTTTTTTGTCTGATCGTCTCTGTTTGAAGCTTTTGAAGTTGGTCTGTTGAGAAAAGCACCAAAATGACACCAATAAGAATGAACTATCAAATACATTCCCCACACATCATGTAAACGTAGGAATCATAAGGGTGTAATGTTTTTGTCCGTTTCATGTTGTCTTACTGTCAGTCTTAAGTGTATTGAAATATTGCCTTGGGAATAAGTTTTGTGTTCAATTTTACTGGTGCCATGCTAAATAATGGGAGGAACTCATTATAATCTAGACATTATTCTTGCTGTTACCAGTCATATAGTAAGAAAAGCATATTGATCTTCTATTCTTAAAGGAAATCTACCATCTTCCATGGATAACAAATATAGGAAGATTACCAATTAAGATTCCTTACAAAAAATCCCTATAAGGCTGATGTTTATTGGACAATAACCTATAAAATTTCCAAATATACAGGCGGTCCCCTACTTAAGAATACCCGACCAACATACGACCCTAGTTACAGAAAGAATCCTCTGCTCCCTGTGAGCTCTGGTGAAGGTCTCTGGATGCTTTACTATAGTTCCAGACTGCAATGATCAGCTGTAAGGTGTCTGTAATGAAGCTTTATTAATAAAACTCCCTGGTGCAACATCCCTCCATGAATTCTAACCATGATTCAACTCTAAAGAGAATTAGTGACTGTGAAAAGTTATCATTTCCGGGGGGTGTGGCCAAGGTATGGGGCCGTGAGACACACACTCACCTGTGCTCCGCTTCTCAGAGCTCGAAATAGGCTCCGTTGTTCTTGCCCGACACCATGCCGACTAGACGAGGGAGCCGCGCATCATCTCGGGCCGCGGGTCCAGCCGGTCCGCGCCGCTCCCTGGATATAGGGAGACTGCTTTCTCCATCAAGCAGCGTCTGTATGTGTGACTACCACCACCTACTGGTCGCATGGAGCGGCTCTCTCCTGACACTGCAGACCCAGCTCCCAATGCAGGAGCATCGGGTGGATCTACACCGGGCTCCAGAGACGTTGCCAATAAGGGGAGAGCCCAGGTGTTTGGTGCGGAGGCTCACACACTCACGGCACAGGAGACACCTGGAGCGGAGTTCCCGGGAGAAGAACTGTGCCAGCCGCGGAATAGACTGATGGGACCTGGAACAAGGGGACCACGCACGCCGCAGGCAGCACAGATGGGAGAAGAAGGGATGAACCTTTCCAGGTTGAACCCTCAGGTTAGTGGGGAGACCACACAGGTAATGGGTAGGCAAAGTGGGCAATTGCCAGGGGCCCCCTGAAGATATTCAGGTTTAAAGTGAGAATATCAGGTTCCATTTCAATATATAAAAATCACTTCTGACGGCAGTTTAACTGTTAATATCTCCGTTTTCCTGACACTTAGAAAGACAACTAGATTCTAGAACTAGGTTCATATAAAAGAGGAGACTCTCTTCTTTCAAAGGCAAAAAGAATTGAGGTTCTATGTGTCACAGAGCTAGAGATACAGCCCCCTGAATTGTGACCCCCCTCCAGATTCTTAGCCATCAGTCTGCAGGGAAAATTTTCTGTACACAGGAGCTGTTGCACCTCCCAGATAATGGAAATATTCACTTTATATGTTACTACATTTTGAGAAGGGAAAATATCAACTAATATTCATGTTTTTCACCCTTCTCTATGCAGAACTGTCTAAGAACACACTTTCTCTCTTATTGCCTTTTATTTCATGATCGGTTTTTTTGCGAAAATTGACTGATAGGTTGAACATTCGATGCTCTTCCCCTAATGTTGCTATTATATATTAACACTGCGACCCAGAACACGTCCATAAAGCTAAAACACACAAATGTGAAATTTGTATTTCACACCATCCTCCATTACATCCTCCATTACACCTATGTTATGACGTTCTCACTCAAATTCTTATGAAGCGCAGAGGAATCTGTTATTGTGCTCGGTTTATGGATAGATTGTTATTTATTTGGGTTACCATTGTGTAAGTAAGCATGCAATGATACATCTGTGCAATTTTCTACAAAAATAGTTTGGTGTCCCCTGTGGATTTAACGTTCCTTTTGCTGCATATTTTGGTAAATATCCACATGTGGGGTCTGTATGATCTCCTAAAATCTTACTGTTTTAGGAAAGTATATTTTCTTTATATAAGTATCTGGATTTGTACATATTTTAGAAGAAATTTTGAATGTTAACTGCCAAATGCATCGCCTGGCTGTCTGCTTTCAAAATTATATAGGTTTTATGGCGCCTTTACTTTTTGTTCTGTTTTATGGCTATATTTTGCAGGTTGTTACTGTCTTAAAATTTGTAGCAGAAAAGCAAATATCTAGTTATTACAGTTTTAGTGATAGTATGCGGATTTCATTTATGTTTAGTTATCTATCTCCTGTAATCTGATCATTTATTATCTATCTCCTATAAAATTCTCCCATATTACAGTTTGATTTACCATACTAAAGGGAGCTTCTTGCTGACTGTGACTGGTCATAAAATAGTTTTATTTTGGGGCCCCACTTTTAGTTTTGCCCAGGGCCCCACTTTGTCTAGAACCGGCCCTGACCACACCTGAGAATAGAGCGCAACCTGTCCCGGATAATGGGAGCATATCACATACAGAGGGAATGAGGGCGTTAAGCCCACGGGCTGACAATGGGGTCTCTACAGCTATCGAACCCCCAGCAAGGATTAGAGGAAAGGGGATAGAGCCCTATTGTGATAACATGGCCAACCAACCCTGTGAACTCCAAATATTAATGGAGATGATAAAATCTCTCCCTAACAAGGAATACCTAGACTCGATGGTTACAAGGCTGGAACAGTCCCAAAACCAAGCTTTGGACTCTGTTAGACAAGAGGTGGAACAGCTAGCCACACAGACAGTAGAAAGCGAGCAAATGGTTAACTCCATAGTCAGTAGAGTGGAGGACTTGGAAAGAAGTTTAGCACAGTCTCAGCAACATATACTGGCCCTTTCTCTTGAAATAGATGACCATGAGAATAGAGGCCGTAGGAGCAATGTCCAGATTAAAGGGATCCCAGAAGAAGGACCACGGGAAGACCTTACAGGAAAAATAAGGACTATCTTTAATTTGATCACTGGTAATCCAGTAGATACTGTCTATGAAATGGACAGGGTCCACCAGGTATATAGACCTGGAAGGTTCTCAAGAGAATCCCCAAGAGACGTACTCTGTAGGATGCATTATTTTAAAGATAGAGAAAGAATTGTGCAAGCTGCCTGGTCGCGGGGGTCCATTACGTTTGAAGGAAGCCAGATAAAAATCCTTCCTGATGTATCAGCAAGGACATTATATATTCGACGGACACTACAACCAGTGTTGGTGAAAATCAAAGAGGCTGGTGGATCATACAAATGGTGGTACCCCTTCCACTTGTTGGTCAAACTTACAGATGAAAGATATGTGGTACACCAACCAAGAGACTTGACGGGACTTTTCGCTCTCCTTAATGTACCCCCAATCCACGTAGAGAATCGGCTTCAACCTATGGAACAGAGGGTGGACTTTGGTCAAAGACAGTATAGGCGACCCCCAGGAAGACACAGAGAGAGGAGTAGGAGGGCAGAGACAGAACAGATACAGCCAGCTCTTGGAAATGTTGGGGTACCGTTTGACCCAGATGATTTCCCTGACCTCTCAGTGTCATTGCCTCAAGTTAAAAAAACTCAAGTTAACACCTACGGACCATGGGTGGGGGAAGCCTGGTCTCTGGATTTGGGTTTGGGGTTACAAATTTGCTGGGGGGAGGAGGGACTTTTCTAGAGCATAACTTAAGAGGGTACAGGATCATCAATTGAATAATGTCGTAATCTGAGTAGTTAGCAACAATTCCATAATAGATACGGATATTACTCAAAATAATTTCCCTATGTATTTGCGAAAGGAGTTTAAAATAACAGCTACATAACAGATACGGATAATATTTAAAATAATCTTCCTATGTATAGTAGGATGATAAATCCTAGGTGGAGACATTGTTGTATTATTGGTTTAAGGGTAACGAACGGCATAATAGGCGCAGGACCCTAAAAATTCTTTAGGTACTCATAGATGGCCCCGATTTTAGCGGGATGGAAAAATGATAAAAGGTATATGGGATTTCTTAAAAATCAAGATGGGAATGGTAACCTTTTTTTTTTTTTAACATATAAGAACATATGGATGGATACATGTTTGTAATAGAAGGGATAAAGGGAAATACACGGTATAAGAAGTATGGACAATTTTCAATTGGAGATGAATAGTAGTGTGTAAAACGAATAATAGTATAATAATAGATACACGTAATAGAACCACAAAGGGGAAAAGGTGATGGGGTAAGAAGCTAGAGGGACTAAGGGATGAAAACTATATAATAAGGTAAAGGGAGGAATTCCCATCCACCCCCCCCCCTTTTTTTTTTCTCCCTTCCCTTTCTCCTCACTCCATCAGACTCCTTAGTCCACCCACCTGCTATTATATGCCCGCCTAGATTTGGATATAAAGTTCCCAGATGGATAGGATACAGACTAATATGGTAAAATATGATTTGCTGAGTCAGGCCCCTCTGTCGGGACCACCCCCCCTTTTTTTCCTTTTTTTCTTTATAACTATCTATCCCTGAATTTTTTTTTAGAACTAATCTTGGAAACAAGTCCACCACCTATTTCCCCTCCTTTTCCGGTAATATCAGCAGGGTTATAGGGACAAGGCATGGAGTCCTCTAGGGAAAGTCTGGTGATAGAAGATAGGAAGGGAGGAAGGGGTAAGAACTCCTCCTCTTCCTCCATGGATTTTTTTTTTATAAATGCCCTGAGAATATGCGGAGCTTGCCCTATATTTTGTTTTTTAATACCCCAGTATTAAGTAGGACAAGAAGTTTCCTACAAAACCCGTTAAAACTGAGTGGGTGGGCCACTCTTGTCCTTTTTGGGCTTGTCCTTTGTAGTGTGTTTTTTTTCTTTTTGTTTTTGTTTTGTTTTTTTTCTTTTCCTTTTTTTTTTCCTTTTCTCTTTCTCTTTTCCCGCCCACCTTGCTGACATCGGGGGCAACACCTATTAACTAGGGACACATCATCGAAATGGCCCCCCTAGACCCACATGCATCTATCTCAATAGGATCATTGAATGTGAAGGACTTACATAGCACAGGTAAAAGATCTATCCTGTGGAACTTGTTGAGAAGGAAAAAGCTACAGGTGGTTTTCTTACAAGAAACACACCTGTGTCTTCGTAAACCATATCGCCTTTCAGGGATCGCATATCCACATGCATATCATAGCTACACCACCTATCCGAAATCCAAAGGGACTAGCATACTAATATCTAATGCTATCCCTTGGGCTTTTATGGATATAAACACAGATGAAGAAGGTCGTATGATATTTGTAAAAGGTCGCATTGCTTCCCAGATATATACATTTGCCTAAGTGTATCTACCAAACAGTGGACAGGGTAGAGCCCTGTCTAATTTTTTGGATCGTCTGGCTGACTTTGAGGAGGGAATTGTGGTCCTGGGAGGGGACTTTAATGTCGCACTCGATCCTAGTTGGGACATCTCTTCTGGCGTATCCCAACATTCTAGCGCTGCCCTGAGACAGATAAGGCGTACTTTACATAGAAACAGGTATATTGATTCTTGGCGCTTACTGCACCTAAATGAGATGGATTATACCTTTTATTCAACCCCACATTATACATATTCAAGATTGGATATGTTCTTTATAAAACATCATGACCTTGGCTTGCTCCAACAGGCAACTATTGATAACATATCTTTTTCGGATCACACGTTAATAGATATGACCTTGAATCTTGGCATCCCCAATGTGAAACAATGGCAATGGAGACTTAATGAGTCACTTTTAGAGGACGTACAAATTGTAGCAAAGATAAAAGAGGCGTTCTTAGAACATTTTGCGACAAATTGAGAAAATATAACTAACCCATATATGAGATGGGAAGCCCATAAAATAGTAACGAGGGGAAATTTAATAAAGAATGGGGCAAGAAGGAAATAGGAAAGGGATAGGCGCCTGAATAGCCTCCTGGACCAAATAAAAAACCTAGAGACACAGCATAAAAGGAACCTAGACACTGATCTTAAAATACAATTGAGCCAAGTGAGAGAAGAATTACGTTCCCTTTTGATGTATAAAGCTAAAAACACCTTACTAAAATGTTGACGATTTTATTATGAACACGGTAATGAAAGCCGGGGATTAGCAAGAGCGCTACGGGATCAACGGGAGTCTACATAACTACCCGCTGTCATAAATGTACAGGGAAATAAGGTTTCTATGCCGGATGAGGTGGCAGAAACCTTTAGGGAATATTATGCCTCTTTATACTCAGTGGATAGAACGAATCATAACACCTTAAGTTCATATTTTAAGCTTCGGATCCAAAAATATATAAGAGAATCAGGGATGGTGAAGATATCAGAATTAGACTTAGAAGATTTAGAAAAACCCTTTTCCGAAGAAGAGGTAAGGAAAGTAATTAAGAACTCACCCTCGGGCAAGGCACCAGGACCCGATGGGTTTTCCACAAAGTACTATAAACTGTTACAGGGGGAACTGAGCCCCCACTTGGTGGAGGCTTTCAACTCCCTGACGGAAAACAGGGTTCCACCACCTGATTCACTTAGGGCATGTATCACAGTCCTACCAAAGGCGGGTAAGGACCCCATGCAGTGTCTCAGCTATAGACCAATTTCCCTGCTTAATGTGGACTCAAAAACTCCAGCCAAGATATTGGCAGAAAGACTGACACCAATAGTAAGTAAACTCATACATTTAGATCAAATAGGCTTTCTTCCCGGTCGGGAAGCCAGAGATAACACAACAAAAGCAGTCCGCTTCTCAGAGCTCGAAATAAGAGGCTCCGTTGTTCTTGCCCGACACCATGCCGACTAGACGAGGGAGCTGCGGGTCATCTCGGGCCACGGGTCCGGCCGGTCTGCGCCGCTCCCTGGATATAGGGAGACTGCTTTCTCCATCAAGCCACGCGGGGAACGCGGTGTCTGTATGTGTGACCCAGCCACCTACTGGCCGCATGGAGTGGCTCTCTCCCGACACTGCAGACCCAGCTCCCAATGCAGGAGCATCGGGTGGATACACACCGGGCTCCAGAGACGTTGCCAATAAGGGGAGAGCCCAGGTGTTTGGTGCGGAGGCTCACACACTCAGGGCGCAGGAGACACCTGGAGCGGAGTTCTCAGGAGAAGAACTGTGCCAGCCGCGGAATAGACTGATGGGACCTGTAACAAGCGGACCACGCACGCCACAGGCAGCACAGATGTGTGAAGAACCTTTCAATATATAAAAATCACTTCTGATGGCAGTTTAACTGTTAATATCTCCATTTTCCTGACACTTAGAAAGACAAAGGCTTTCTTCCCGGTCGGGAAGCCAGAGATAACACAACAAAAGCAGTTAATCTGATGCACTTAGCCCGGGTACAAAAAAGGCAGTTGCTCTGCTTTCAACTGATGCAGAGAAAGCCTTCGACAGGGTGAATTGGGTGTATATGGCTGAGACACTGCGTGGAATCGGTCTAAAACACAACATGATGCAGTGGATTCTGGCTTTTTATACCCACCCCACAGCAAAAGTCAGGGTAAATGGAATCCTGTCCAAAGACCTGTCCATAAAGAACGGGGTAAGGCAGGGTTGCCCACTTTCACCCTTAATTTTTGTTTTAGCTTTAGAACCCTTTTTGAGACATATTAGGGCAGAACAGAACATCTCAGGTATTGCAATACAAAATGAAGAAGTGAAAGTGGCTGCATTTGCAGACGACCTATTGTTTTTTGTCTCTAAGCCTAGGGTTTCCATCCCTAATCTCTTGAGACAATTTAAGGAATATTACTCTCTGTCAAACTTTAAAATTAATTATTCTAAATCCGAGGCAACCGCGGTGTCTATTTCCTTGGAAGAGATTAAAATGTTGGAAGAGATCTTTCCCTTTTGGTGGCCAAAGGAGGGACTGTCATACCTAGGAGTAAAACTGACTAGCGACCTAAAAAACCTGTATAGAACAAACTATATTACACTTGCAAACTCAATTAAAACAGACTGCGAAAGGTGGATTAAGGGAAGGTTCACATGGGACGTATTGTGATTTTTAAAATGAATGTATTGCCAAGGATTTTATATCTATATCAAGCGCTACCCATCTTTATACCAGGGAAATAAGTTAATAACATCGATGGAACAAAAATTTATATGGGGAGGCAAAAAACCTCGCATAAAGTTAGAAATATTAAATAAACCAAGAAGCAGGGGTGGACTGGCAGTTCCGGTCCTTAGAATGTACTATAAAGCTACACACATGGTTAGGATTGTAGATTGGTGTAAAAACTATAAGAACAAAAAATGGATCTCAATAGAACAGGAGGCTATTCAGGTCCCTCTCTCTAATGTTCCCTGGCTGGAGAATAAGTATACAAAACAGTTATCTAACCACCCAACTATTGGTGCAACACTTTGTGTATGCCATTCCCCTCAGATTAAAGCTTATTCCCACACTGTCCTCATTATATCCTATATTGGGAAATTTAAGATTCTCTTTGGGGATGGATGATCCAGTATTCAGGGAATGGAATAGGGTAGGGATAAATAAAGTTTCAGATTTTAGAATGGAATCAGGATGGACTCAACCTGAAAAATATCTGAAATATCTGAAAAATGGGGGGTGTCAGTACTATCTCCATGGAGAAGTTTTTTTCTATGAGACTCACTGCAAAGACCAGAGGAGTTTGAAAGTAATCCCACGGAATTCGAAAAACTGTGTGTGGGGGCTAATCGAGTGCGACATCCCCTCTCTAGGATATACGGTTTGCTTCTAAGATGTAATAATTTTGAATTGCCGCCCTTTACTTTGAGGTGGGAGCCAGACCTTTAAATTAATATTTCAGAGGAGCAATGGGAACGTAGTTTTGAACTTTCATATATTTCTATACTCAATTTGAGATTCCAAGAAAGTAATTATAAATTAATTTCCAGATGGTACCATGTACCTACTAAAATTAATAGAATGTTCCCAGAAGTTAGCCCGGTGTGCTGAAGGTGCAAGCAAGCAGAGGGCTCATATTTACACATATTTTGGTCTTGCCCCCTAATAGTACCATTCTGGGAAGCAATTCGCGAAATGATCCAACAAGAACTTCATATTACTTTCCCTTTTGAACCAGCTTTTGTTCTTCTTCAGTGCAGTGATTTGTCAAGAAATGAATATAGGAGGCCTTTGCTGAGATATTTATTGTTGGCAATGCGTCTTTGTATTCCAGCTATGTGGAAACAACGGTGTTTCTGTGGCTCCAAAAAGTGGACGATATTAGATGTATGGAGGAGTTGACACCATTAGTAAAAGCGACATGGGATAGGTTTAATGAAACATGGCAGGCTTGGTTGGAGTTTAAGAACTCAGAAACTTTCAGATCCTATATAATAGATGAAGATTAGTAGTGGATATTATCATATTTGAAAAGTGTGATTGGAGACTGGAGACTGAATATAGAGGATGCGGCACCGGTGGTAGCAGAGCGGGGATTTCTTTTTGTAATTTGGTTAGGAGGGTTAAGTTTTTCTTGTTTTTCCTTGTTTTGCCTTACAAATAACCTCATAAAGCTTTGTAAATAGAAAAATAAAAAAATATACGGCTTATAAAAGGAGTGTAGTGAAAAACGGAAACACAAAAAAACAAAAAACTTTGACTGCAGTTTTTTTCGATTCTTAAAAAGGTTCATAACAGATGCTCAACAAATTGATACCATTACTAGAAATGTTGTCCCAAGAAAGCAAGACCTAAACCAGCAACATTTATGAAATAAAAAATGTACAACTTTCAATTATAAATTTTTAAAAAAATTAAAAAGCCCCATCCTGAAGGTTAAAACTACCTGGTCCTATAGAGCTTAAAAAATACTAACCCCTTCCCTTTTTCGTTCTTTGCTTTTTCATTTTCCACTCCCCACCACACTACCAGAACTTTTTGATTTCTCCATGTAAAGAGCTGTGTGAGGGCTTGTTTTCGCGTAACAAATTGATGACAGTATTTAAAGGGAACCCGTCACCACTATTTTCACAAATACAGGTAGTGGCAGGTTCCTATAGAGCTCTAGTAACTATCTGACACCCTGCTTTTAGCTTAAAATTGTTACCCTCAGATCCCCATAAAATCAGAGTTATAATCTTGCCTGGTATCTATGCAGCTTTGGAGCAAGTCCACGGGGGGCGTGGCCTAATGTCATGTGACCAGGGTGACATCATCAAAGGTCCTTGAGCTACTTAATATGAAAACTATACCCCATGTACATATCTGACCACATAAAACAATCACAGCAGCTTCCATGGACTTCTACTCCTCTCCATGCAGGCTGCTGTGATTTCATGTGATAAAATATGCTGTGATTTCATGACATATATGCTTATTGTACAGCTCCTAATGCTACAAAAGCTATAGGACCTGTGATGATGTCACAATGGTCACATGACATTATAGCAGCATACAGAGATAGGATGGGAGGAGCTGCTGGATTCAGTCTGAGGAGGCCACGCCCACCTGGACTTGCTGTAGCCATGCTTAGTTACCAGATAAAACTATAAAGTTGAATATATGGGAATCTCAGGAGCATAATTTTTAGCTACAAGCAGGGTGTCAGATAGTTACTAGAGCTCTATAGGAACCTGTCACTACCTGTATTTGTGAAAATAGTGGTGACGTGTTCCCTTTAATCTTCCATGCCGTGTACTGGGGAAAAAAATTCCAAATGCATCGGAAATGGTGAAAAAACCTGTTTGTGCCGTATGCTTGTGGGCTTAGATTTTTTGGCTTTTATTGTGCTCCCAAATGACATGTCTACTTCATTCTTTTAGTCAGTGTGATGAAGGGGATACCAAATTTGTATATGTTTTATAATGTTTTCATATATTTACAAAAATTAAACCTCCTGTACAAAAAAAAAATTCTTCATTGCCATCTTCTAGCTCTAATAGCATTTTCATACTGTTTATATATATTGATATCAGTTGTAAGGAAAGGGGGGTGATTGGAATTTTTTTTTTATATAATCTTTTGCTATTTCTTAGACCCTCTAGAACAGTGATGGCTAACCTATGGCACTGGTGCCAGAGGTGGCACTCGGAGCCCTTTCTGTGGGCACTCGGACCATCACCAAAGATGACTCCAGGTATCTTCCTGCAGTCCCAGACAGCCCAGGACTTGCTGTGCACAGAGCTATTTTAAAGTGACAGCTCTACCTGGGACTATTTTCTGCTTTATTGGTGTCCTCAGGGTGCTGGAATCAATGAAAACTGTGACAGAGAAGGGAGTATAAATCACAAATTAAATTTCTGTGTTGGCACTTTACTATAAATAAGTGGGTCTTTGTTGTAGTTTGGGCACCCGGCCTCTAAAAGGTTTGCCATCACTGCTCTAGAAGGTCTGATTGTTCCTACTATGTACTGCAATACTACTGTATTGCAGTACATGGTATTTTTGCAGAGTTGCGGCCCACTTGATGATGTCACAAGGGGAAGGATGTGTGGCGACGATCGGACCCAAGATGGCGGCGACACGCAGATCTACCAGGATTTAAATGCCTCTGACAGATTTACCGGAGACATTTACAGGGTTAACACCCATAATCAGTGCCAGCACCAACCGCAGGTTTTACCAGTGGATGTTTGCTGTAATATGCCCTCTCCATACCCCCTCAGCCAGCATGTGACATAATACTATGTCACATGTTGGTAAAGGGTTAAGAAAAGAAAAACATTGTATCACTATATCCTGACACCCGTTACTTGTTAAAACTTCAGTGTACAGAGCTATTTAAGGTCTAATATTTTTCATGACCAGATGACATTTACGTTGATACCACTTCTGAAAATTTGTGTCAAAGTGGTGATTACAGAACTCACAGTATTGGATAATTAATATTATAGTATTAATTATAGTATTTTTGGATATGGAGATGGCTAATATGTGTATAATTTTTTTTATTAATTGAACTCAAGGGGATTTGATTTCTTACACAATATTACATAATAAAATTGTTCTGCAATATATTATGAACATTAGTTTGATCACAGCTGTTAATGGTAAGTGTCATCTACCCTGTATAGTTGTATACTCGTTGTTTAGTTGTTAAAGGACATCTACCACCAGGATCAAGGGTTGTAAACCAAGTGCACTGACATACTGGTGTGTGCCTCCTCTGGCTGTTTCTACTCTTCTTTTAGCTTCTTATGCCCTAGTTTTTTTTAAAGGCTTCTAAAATTATGCAAATAAGCATGAGGGGCTTCAGGCTCCATAGGTGTTAAGAAGCTTAAAGAAGAGCAAATCCTGCTAGAGGGGGCACACAGCAGCATGTCAGTGTGCATGGTCTACAATCATCACACTGACCATCACTTAGCTTATAGAAAGTAATAAAGAAAATAGCTTCAGAACTCACTGACATGCCCCTGATGCATTGAAATGATCCTTTGCATATAACTACCCATGAAGGCTTCTTTGTATTCAAGCCAGGATGCAGGGCACTTTACCCTTAAGTACACCATATGTTTAGTACACTGTATATGTCATAAAGATGGCCTTTCACTCCCTCACACATGAGGACACTCAGACACTATCTGCCATTAATTGGACAGTGTCAGAGAATATTATGATAAAACATGCCCTCTCCTTTGCTCCAGTGCTTCATCTCTGACAATGGAGATTATTATAATGTTCAGATACTGGGACTGATATCTCTGCAACCGTGGGGGCTAGAACGAAAAGTCAAAGTGCTTCTCAATCTGCTTTTTTATCACTACACAGAGTGATCAAAAAGGTGGTGAATGTCTCTTTAAGCATTTAGTCCTTAAGCATAAGTTGTTCAAAAACTCAATACTGATGCCAGATCATTAGGATACCTCAGTAATACCAAAACGATAGGGGGATGGGATAATTAATTTGAGAGTCCACGTGTAGCTGTAGTGGCTGCTTAAGAGGAAATGAGTAACTGGAGGTCCTGGAACCAAGTCTATGGCAAACAGTTCATTATTAAAGGGTTTATCATGATAAAGGTCCTTTTATTTTTGTTGGCTTGAAATCGAACTTGTATCTTTAAATTTTATCATCTAAATCTGTAAAAATGTGATCTTCCATCTACTGTTGTATTAAAAAGATAAAAATGCTGCAATAAATTACAAAAAAAGTGTCTGTTGATAAGGCTTTTCAGAATTCAATAGCTGCCTGTGTGTGGGCTGTGTGTCCGTGTCATACTTTTTCATCCATGCTTTTACCATTAACCTTCACCTTGAATAAATTCAAGAAAGCCTGATCTACTATCAGCATTGACACAATGTGCTTACAAATGGAAGAGAATAACTTAACAGAGCAAGGAGTACAAGCTGAAATATTTGGCAAGGGGATGTGAAACAAAATGTCATTGTTGATGTAATTATCTTTTTTGTCTTGGTTGAAGAGAGAGAATCAGTACAAATCATCAAAATCACATGGTTGTCCTTGATACTAAGAAACCCTGATTAATTAAAGGGACACCGTGACCAGCTTTTACCCCACTAAACTACCACCCTCCGCGGGAAGGCTGTTAAATATCCTTTCTAGATTTTCCTATTTTATGCTAAATCTTGACAACTTACCTGTAAAAATCTCCTCCAAACTCATGTGAAAATGGAACAAGAGTCAAGTTTGAGAGTCTTTGGTTGTATTGTATCTAGAAACATGTCATATCTTGATGTCATATTAAAGGAAATCTACCACTTCAGAAAGCAAAAAAAAATACACATACTCACCTGTCCTCCTCTTTATCCCGGTTCTTGTCTTCTTTAACCTTGACACGCCTGGATCACCCAAAAAAAAGAATTGAGAAAAGCAGCTTGGAGCGCGTAAGACGCGATATCCTGCGCTCTAGGGTGCTAATTATTCACACCCCCTGCGTTATCTTACCTCCATCTCCAACACGGGAGGCATCTATCACACAGGAGGCATGAATTAAAGGACACCTGTCATCAGGTCTGTGTCACTAGTCCTGTCACCTCTACCTGTTGGAGCAGCTCACAAGGATCCCATCCCAGTCTTTATCTAGTGACTTCATACATTATTCATTGTAAAATCACATATTTTTTATCATGTAAATGAGGCTGGTCACATGGTCAGAGGCAGTGATGTCACTCCTGTTCCCCCTCCCCTCTCCTCCCCCTGCTCATGTCTGTGTGTAATGTATAGTAAAGCATGGCTAGTGTGTGTTCTGCATCTGCTGACATGCTGCATCCTCCTAATATACAGGTGAGAGACACAGACATCAGCTACACATGAATCTGACATGTTCTGCTGTAACATGGCTGCCTGGAGCTGCTGTATCTCTCCTAAACACACACACATGCACACACAGGCTGCAGGGGGCGTGGCCACCAGCACCAGGAAGCACATCATTATACAGGCTCACACCATTATACAGGCTGTCAGTCATGCACTGGGGGTGTGGCTGTGCCTCCCACTCATGAATAGAGTGGACAGCTTGAATATGCTAATGCTTCATTGGACATTTCACAGGTCATTTGCATACAGCTTTGGGACCTCATTGCTTAGGTTTACAGGCATGTAGAGGGACAATGAAGGGATAGAGGCAATGCTCTCTAATGGCAGTTTGTGAAAATATATTTAGTTTAGGGGGGTTATTTTGCATGACGGGTTCTCTTTAATGTCGCACTCGATCCTAGTTGGGACATCTCTTCTGGGGTATCCCAACATTCTGGCGCTGCCCTGAGACAGATAAGACGTACTTTACATAGACACAGGTATATTGATTCTTGGCGCTTACTGAACCCAAATGAGATAGATTATACCTTTTATCCAACCCCACATTATACATATTCAAGATTGGATATGTTCTTCATATCCAATCTTGGCTTGCTCCAACAGGCAACTATTGATAACATATCTTTTTCGGATCACGTGTTAATAGATATGACCTTGAATCTTGGCATCCCCAATGTGAAACAATGGCAATGGAGACTTAATAAGTCACTTTTAGAGGACGTACAAATTGTAGCAGAGATAACAGAGGCGTTCTTAGAACATTTCGCGACGAATTGAGAAAATATAACTAACCCATATATGAGATGGGAAGCCCATAAAATAGTAACAAGGGGAATTTTAATAAAGCATGGGGCAAGAAGGAAAAAGGAAAGGGATAGGCGCCTGAATACCCTCTGGACCAAATAAAAAACCTAGAGACACAGCATAAAAGGAACCTAGACACTGATCTTAAAATACAATTGAGCCAAGTGAGAGAAGAATTACGTTCCCTTTTGATGTATAAAGCTAAAAACAACTTACTAAAATGTCAACGATTTTATTATGACCACGGTAATGAATGTAGCCGGGGATTAGCAAGAGCGCTACGGGATCAACGGGTGTCTACATACGTACCCGCTGTCATAAATGTACAGGGAAATAAGGTTTCTATGCCTGATGAGGTGGCAGAAACCTTTAGAGAATATTATGCCTCTTTATACTCAGTGGATTGAACGAATCATAACACCTTAAGTTCATATTTTAAGCTTCGGATCCAAAAATATATAAGAGAATCAGGGATAGCGAAGATATCAGAATTAGACTTAGAAGATTTAGAAAGACCCTTTTCCGAAGAAGAGGTAAGGAAAGTAATTAAGAACAAGGCACCAGGACCCGATGGGTTTTCCACAAAGTACTATAAACTGTTACAGGGGGAACTGAGCCCCCACTTTGTGGAGGCTTCCAACTCCCTGACGGAAAATGGGGTTCCACCACCTGATTCACTTAGGGCATATATCACAGTCCTACTAAAAGCGGGTAAGGACCCCATGCAGTGTCTCAGCTATTGACCAATTTCCCTGCTTAATGTGGACTCAAAACTCCAGCCAAGATATTGGCAGAAAGACTGACACCAATAGTAAGTAAACTCATACATTTAGATCAAACAGGCTTTCTTCCCGGTCGGGAAGCCAGAGATAACACAACAAAAGCAGTTTTGCTTTTCTAAAGTGATAAATTTCCTTTAAATATAAAAATCTCATCAGGTTTTGAACAAAAAAAAGCAGGAACTGGATTTTGTCTGTAGCTTGCATTTCCAATGATGATTTTAGCTGCCATATCTCTGTTGCTTTAGTTCTGAATGATGAGATTGTTATCTCTATTTTCACACCAAAAGCATGATTATAGCTACTATGCAACCAAAGATAGGGGAGATCGAAGTGACCTTCCCCCTGCGGCCTCTAAACTTGTCTCATCTAAGGAAAAATATGACTCTTCTCTATTAATTTTCACATGAATTAGGAGAAGATATCTAATAGGTAAAGGAGGGAGAATTCACATAAAACAAAGAATTTGATAAAGGTTTTTTGATACCCTGCCTTGGGGCCAGTACTCCAATGGGGGAAAGTCTTCTGAACTGTTCCCTTTAAATATTGTATAATTCTTAGATGACATGTTACCAGTGTATTTCTGTTGCAGCCTATTACATGCCTTACCATGACTCCTGTAGTAGGCGAGTGTGGTCACGTGACTTTATCACTGCAGCCTATGTGTGCAAAACCCAGCAAAGATGGGAAGGGATGTGCTGGATCGGAGCAAAGGAGTAATAGGTATAGAACTTTTGTTATTTTGCATAGGCCCTACTAATAGTAAAAGAGATTCATAATCCTGTAACCTCTATAAAAGTATTTTCTTCATTTAGAATAGTGATGGTCTATCCTAAAGATTCATGCTTGTCATTTTCTTGCAGCAGATTTTTGAAGGGGTTATACTGAAGAATATACACATGAACTATAGATGATATTTGTTTCCTGATTCTATGGTATTTTCCATTAGATCACTTACGGTACATTTAGATCTATAAAGCCACCCAATGTATTGCTTTTCTGTGCTTAATTATTCAACATTTTTGGCTTACTTAGGTATGAGACCCACAATTCAGTCCCACCATGGTATTATTATGGCAGACATTCATCTACAAACCTGGCAAAACTAATGTATGGATTTGTAATATGTATGCGACCAGGTGCCTTCAATATAATTTCCTTAGAACAGAATGGAGGTAAAATAGAGCTGTAGAAAGCATAGAGTTAAGAGCACAGCAGGGTGAGGACACATCCCTATCATACTTGGATAACCAATTCGTCATATGGTACACATAATTAATCTTTATTCATCACATCAGTCATACACAATGACCAGAAAAAAAGTACTTAAAAACACCCCATTAAAAGAGATACATATACAAAACCAACAGACAGTGTGATCTGGACTGGAAGTTATCATATATCAAATCTATAACAAGGTCCTGGTAACACATCATAAATATCACAGCAGCAATTCAACATTTTAGGGGAACACAGAAGGTTAAATACCCATAGTCTAGTCCAAAACTCTAAATCGCCCCAAATTAATTTGAGCCAGCTATGGCGCAAACATAATACCAACCAGAGGCCATACTCCACAAGTCCAGAACCACACTGTCAGAACACCCCGAGGTACGTTTTGCACTCTGCTTTGATTTGATATATGATTACTCTCAGTCCAGATATTATCACATTGGGGCACATTTACTTATGGACTGGACTGCCCGACGAGGATGAAGTCTGCCGCGATTCAACAAGATCGTGCGCCCAAGATCCTGCATGCGTTGTTTCCCCGCTCAGGTCCGCCGGAGTTCACCTTCTTATTCCTGGTGTATGTGAGTGCACATCTTGCAACACAATTTGACATGTGAAATCACGTGCGTTGTCCGAATCCGTTGGATCATCTGAAGGCCAACCCCCCCTCCCGATTTGTGTCGCGTGAAAGCCGGCTCTGATGTGCCAAAATCCGATCGTGTGCAACACAATCGATCCCCAAAAACGTCAAACAACCTGACGGAAATGCGGCCACGGGCCCTTAGTAAATAAGTCCCATTGTCTGGTTTTTTTATGTGTATCTCTTTTAATGGGGTGTTTTTAAATACTTTTTTCTGGTCATTGTGTATGGCTGATGTGATGAATAAAGATTAATTATGTGTACCATATGGTGTATTGGTTACTGTACTTAATCAGTGCTATTGAGCTTTTTTAGGTTAAAAAGTATAGATAAATGTATGGTAAGAGTGGTTACCAAAACATTGCAAAAGCTGCCTACATCCATAAACAGCTTCACAACGGTCCACAGGTTGTGTGTGGTATTGCAGGTTTGCCCTTTTAATATCAATGGAAGTGAGTTACAACTCCAGGCATAACTCATGAACACAAGTGGCGCTGTTTTTTTTTCTAATAATGGACAACCATTGTTAACTGCTCAGTTTCACAAGGTAAACAATGGCTCACAGGTTTCCTTTTAATACAATTGACACAGGCATAAACTAGCTCTCTGTTGTAGCTATTATGTTATTTTTTTTTTTTAAAGCCTTTTAAGATCAGATGATTATTTTGTACGTATAAATGGTATTGTTCCTGTGGCTTGTCAGATGCATGAAACAGTCACGTCAGGTTTCTAAGTGTGAAAGTTAGTTACTTTAACCCCTTGCCGCTCTGCGCCGTAGCTGTACTGCGCTTGAGTCCCGCGAATAGCGCTCAGCGCAGTACAGCTACTGCGCAGAGACGATGCCGGTTCAGCGCCTGTATAAGCAGCCGAACCGGCATCGTAGCCGCGGGATTTCAACGGTAATCTACCGTTGACATCCCCGGCTATCACCCGCGGTTGGAGGGGCTCCGATCGCGGTTTTAACCCGTTAAATGCCGCGGTCAACGCGACGCGGCATTTAACATGCCTTCTGGGGTCTTACCCCACGCCGGCCCCCCCCCCGCACGTTTTCGGGGGGCCGATCGCTGTTTTGGCACCTCTGGGGTCCGATCGGGACCCCATAGAAGCCTGGAGGTTTACCTTTAAGATGGCGTCTGTGTGAGTCATCTTAAAGGCAAAGTGTCAGCCTATGCATATGCATAGGCTGGCACTAATACCCTGCATACATTAGTATTGCAGAGTATTATCAGAACAAGCAATCAGATGATTGCTTGTTCATATCCCATGGTGGATAATGTAAAAAAAAGTAAAAAAAATGTTTTTCAATAAAAAATTACTTATAAATCACTAAAAATGCCATAAGCCCCAAACCATATAAAGAGACATATAACGCTCAAAAAAGTCTAAATCATAACACAAACCCCACATATATAGTATCACCGCGTCCCGTAACATCCATAGATAAAAACTAAACAACTATTGAACCCATATGATGAACGCCGTAAAAAAAACGTTAAAACCCTGCCAAATTATGATTTTTACCTATTATATCCCACTAAAAATGCATAAAAAGTGTATCAAAAAACATATGTACTCCAGAATGATATTGTTGCAAAGAACACATTGTCCCGCAAAAACAAGCCATCGACCAGCTCTGTAGCCAAAAACGTAACAATGTTATGCCATTGGAAGACAGCGATGCAAAATGATAGATTTTTCCCCACATTGGGTTTTATTTGGCAATTTAGTAAAACATAGAAAAAATATTCATGTCTGGTATCCCCGTAATCGTATCGACCCTAGAATAAAGATAACAGTATTATTAGGATATACCGGTGAACACAAAAAAAAAAAAAGTAAAAATCCAGTACAGAATTGATGCTTTTCTACTCATGACCTCAAAAAAAGTTCGAAAATTTTCAACAATAGGTGATACCAACCCCAAAATGGCAACACTGCAAAAAGCATCTCGTCCCGCAAAAAAAATGCCGTCACATGGCCAAATAACGGAAAAGCGAAATTTTATTAGCCTTCAAAGGGGGCAACCAGAAAACTAAATCCTGGCAGCTGCGGTCCCTCCTTCCCTTCTGCGCCTCGCTGTGCCCCCATAACACAAGAACGGCCACGTGTGGGGGGTCGCTGCACTCAGGAAGAAATTGTAGAACACATTTTATGGTGAGTTTTCTCTTTTTATCTTTTGGAAATGTGTAAATTTTAGGGCTAAATGAATGATAAACCGACAAAATTTGACCATTCTAAATTTCAAACCGCCATTTTGATTCAATTACTATGAAGATCTCAAGGGGTTAACAATCTTTGTAAATGCTGTTTCTGATAGTTTGAGGGGTGCAGATTTGAAAAGGGTTGGTTATATAGGGGGTTTTGATGCTAAATATTAAAATTTGATTTCAACAGTATTTATCCCCAAAATAGTCATTCCGAAATACGGAAAATCGCTATTCGATTGTAGGCCGCGTAACGTCAAAATAAATTATCCAAACATTTCAAAATTATGAAAATGTAAAGTAGACAAATGGGAAATGTTATTCTGCAAGTTATTTAGGTGGTAAATCTATCTGCCTGAAAACGCGGTGATTTAGAATTTCGAAAATGGCAAATTTTTCTAAAAATTCATCTTTTTTTCCTTTTTTTGTAATAAACGCAAAACGTATCAGCCAAAATTTACCACTAAAATGAAGTACAACATGTGGGGAAAAACAATCTCAGAATCGCCTTTGATAAGTAACAGCGTTCAAAAGTTATTACCACAGGAAGAGACACTGGTCAAATTTCAAAAAAAAGTTGCGAGCCTTAACCTGCAAACAGGCTGCGTCCTTAAGGGGTTTTGTTAAGTTTTTTTCCCATGAAAAGAACTATATTTAATGAAATAATGAAAAGTTAAACATTTTTACACATTTTCTCAGTTGTGTCCATACTTTAACCTTCATACATTGGCCTGGTATTTCAAAAAACCCAGCTATGATTGCCTTTTGTTCTAATCCATATGCAGATTTTACTGTTCTGCGGCATTCACTAGCATCAATGTACTCAGTGGAAGAGACTTATAATATGCTGGGGGCTAAGAATGTATGATGTAAGTGTGTCCCTCCCTCTACTGCGGTTACATCAGGACGGCTGCGCCTGTCGTACAATTCTACGCCAGGTCCTACCTGAGCAGGTGCACGCTATAGCTAGTGTCTGCCCCGCACTGGTCCATTCCACCACAGGGGGAAATAGACTCAGTCGCTGACCTGTTTTCAAGCCCAATGGGGCTACCTACCCGGTCCATTCGCGATCCAGCGGCGCGTTCTCTGCGGAGGATTCGGGTCTGGCCGGGATTCACTAAGGTAGTTCCTCCGACGTCCACCAGGTGTCGCTGCTGCGCTGAAGTTCATCGGATTGCACTGAACTTCACCGTCCTATGCTGGGTGCAGGTAAGCGCGTGTCAAGCGACACTATTTTTTTTTTTAAATACGGCAGTTTTTCTGAATCCGTCAGGTCTTTTTTTTACGGCCCGCCCCCGATTTCCGTTGCATGCATGCCAGCGCCGATGCGCCACAATCCGATCGCGTGCGCCAAAATCAGAGAAAATCGTCGCAAATCGGAAATATTCGGATAACACGTCGGGAAAACGGGAATCGGGCCCTTAGTAAATGACCCCCAATATGTCCAATGGCCCCACTGTGTTTAAGTAGTTTTATAGCACAACAATGAAACCAAATTCCAGCTTGGCATTTTACATTGTGTTTTATATGTTATAATGTGTACTGCTTGACTTAATACATCATTCACAACAATTTTCACCTAAAAATGTTTGTAGCAGGATGTTTTTTTCATACAGTTCTCTATGTGACTTTCATTGTTGATTAAGGATTTTCAATTGGGCATCACCATTGCTGTTTCCCATTAGTCTCTAACTGGGTAGCTCTTTCTCTAGGTTGGAGTTCCACTTACGGATTTCAATGGCCAACATTTCTTCCCCACTGGGTTCTTACTTATTAATTAATAGACAGCAGTGCTGGGCACTTATATAATACACAATGTCCTGCACACAACAGTTTTTAAAAGCTTTTTCATTCTTAGCTGCTCTTGTAGTTGATAGCATGTTGAGAAGAATTGATTGTATGCCAGATTTCCCAATATTAAAGGAAATCTATCACTAGGATGAAGGATTGTAAACCACACTGTAAAGCACACTGACATATTAGTTTGTGCCCCCTCTGGCAGGATCTGTTCTTCTTTTAGCTTCTTATGCCCTGTTTTTACAAAAAAAAAAAGCTTTTTAAATTATGCAATTGAGCCTGAGGGGCTCTGGGCTCAATAGCTGTCTATGGAGTCTGGAGACCGTCAGACTCATTTGCATAATTTGTAAAGCCTTTCTTCTTTACAAATAAGGACATAGGAAGCTAAAATAAGAGCAGATCCTGCCGGAGGGAGCACACACCAGTATGTCAGTGTACTTGGTTTACAATCCTTCATCTTGGCGGTAGATGTCTTTTAAAGTTAGCGTACCTTTCTAAAAGTTCCCATATTCTTTCATTTTTACCGATGCAACACATGTCTAACTATAGCAAACTTTCTGAATAGTCTCTCTGAAACATTTATGGTTTTACTGGACTGTAATATATTTCTGTCTATGTTTTTAGAAAACATCTTGTCATTTTATGAAATATTTATTGTATACATTCTGAAAGGCAGTCTTGAAGTAACATGTAAAATGAATATTTTTCTAACACTTATTTCACTGATCGATGGCTCATAGGAGCTTCACAGTGGAGGACAGAAGCTGCGGTTTCTGTCTTCTGGCTAAGGAGTCACCTAGAGATTTGTGTTATTCTGTGTTTATCTTCAGAAAGCTTTTGATTTGATGAGCTGCAAGCTGAGATGCACTGTGTAAGATGTATTAAGGGGGACAGAAAGCTATTTCAGTTGTCTTATCTAAGCTTGAGTGTCTATAAATAGCCGCTGTTATTATGAGACTATCCTAGGGGCATTACATTATTGATGTGCTTTGATGTCCTGCTTACTTAAATTTATGCCTGACTGGTAAATTATATATTTATAGCACTTGCCACATATTATACGGTATATTTACATAACGATTTTACTAATTAAATGAACCAAGCACATAATAGTACATATGATTTATTGATTGACTGAGAGCAACGGGGCTTTCAACTTTCTAAAGATCATACATTGCTAAGATTATTCGTCCATCAAAGAGGACCAGTCACCTTCCCTGATACATCTATCTTGTATCACCTGAAATATCATTTCTTAGAACTGTATGTAGTACTACCCCTCTGTTATTCCTCCTATAATGCGTGAATAAGTTGTGCTGTGTGTTACCTTCCCCTCTTTCCATTTGTAAATTGCTTGGACAGTTCCAGTCTGGTTATTATAGCATCACCAAAAAACATTTCAGGCAACAGTTTGTCAATAACAACTATTAATAAGTAGACACATCGCTCTTCCTCACTGGGTCTGCAGCGAATTTACAAGGTATCCATCACCAAACATCAAAATAGGAAAGGAAAAGATAAATGAACATTGCCATCAATGGACACATAGATTTCAGCAAGTCCACAACAACTGGACATCTCATCTACAAATGCGGTGGTATTGACAAACGTATCATTGAGAAGTTCAAGAAGGAAGCTGCTGAGATGAGCAAGGGCTCCTTCAAGTGTACTTGGGTTTTGGACAAACAAAGCTGAACATGAGCGTGGTATCACTATTGAAATCTCCCTGTGGAAATTTGAGACCAGTAAGTACCAAATAAGTACCATCAACTACCATCATTGTTGTCCCAGGACACAGAGATTTCATCAAGAACATGATCACTTGTACTTCTCAGGCTGACTGCGTTGTGTTGATTGTTGCTGCTGGTGAAGTAACAGAGTTCAAAAGTTATAACCATATAAAGTGACGCATGTCAGAATACAAAAAATCGGGCTGAGCCTTAAGCTACAAAATGGCTGCGTCCTTAAGGAGTTAATGTAAAGAACGTTTCCGTCAAGGACATCAGTTGTGTTGACATTGCTGGTGACAGCAAGAACAACTCTCCCTCTGAAGCTGGTGGATTCACTGCACAGGTAATCAGCCTGAACCACCCTTGCTGTTATTAACAGGGTCCCAGGCAAACCTATATGTGTGGAGAGCTTCTATGACTATCCTCCTCTTGGTCACTTTATTGTGCATGACATAAGACAGACTGTAGCTATTGGTGTCATCAATGCTGTTGAAAAGATTGTGATGGCAAAGTCACAAAGTCTGATCAGAAGGTCGCAAAATCCAAATGCATATTCCAAATATCCAGTGCCACCTCAGTGATATTAACCAGCAGCGGAAGATTGGTTTCAGAACTGTTTGTTTCAATCGGACATTTCAGTTTAATAGTGAAAGACTGCTTTATGTTAGCAATGCCTCATAAAAGCTTCAGAAGAAAAGGAATGTTTTGTTTTTGGCAGTTTAAGTTATCAGTGTTAAAAGTAAAAGTTAATTTTTAAGTGAAAGCAACTTGACCAAAATTTAGACCATTTAAACAAAGTTAATGAGAAAAAAAAATAATTAGAAAGTAGACAAATCTGGATAAAGTAGACATATCTGGAGTGCTGAAAGGTCACTAGTAAATGTATGTCAAGTAGAGATGAGCGAGCACTAAAATGCTCGGGTACTCGTTATGGCAATTGAAAAGCCTTGGTAGCACTAGCGTATCAGTAGAAATAACGTCCTTTTAGCCACATATCATCTCTCAAAGTTTAGGCTAGAAATTGATTGTTATTTACTTCTTTATCTTCTTTTGTGAGCCAAAGACTCTGCAGGTGTGTCTGTGGATCCTGGATCAGGGAGTAAGAGTTCTTACAGATACTTTGCCAATAAGGCCCGTTCCACACTTTGCGAGTGTGATGCGATGATTCGTTACTCGCCTCACACTCGCACGCAAGCTGCCGAAACGCTGCACCGCGGGAGTGAACTCAGCATGTCAGTTCCACTCCCCGGTGAGCAGCGTTCGGGCAGTGGTCCTGGCAGCTTGCATTGCGAGTGTGATGCGAGTTCATCGCATCACACTCGCTAGTGTGGAAGGGGCCTTAAGGTCATCTTCCTTGTGTGTGGCCTTTGATGCCACTAAGGGGTTATGGGGAATATGGAAATAAAATTTCCAGGATGAGACAAGGAAAACAACACCTCTTTTGCTACCTTGTAAGGCAGCTCCCTTACCATCAAGCATGACTTAAGAGGCCTAATGACATGTGAGATTAAACCCAAACCATTATATCTATTCCATAAGGAACTCTTACTCAGCTAAACCAGTACCCTACACTGTACTGAAAAGATGCAATCAGATTGAAACAGTGCTGTCAACAGTTGGGAATCTGGCGTTACGTACAAGATAGTTTCTTTAGGTTTGTACTGAAGTTAAATTTGTATGTAAGTCGGAACTGTATATTTTATAATTGTAACCCAAGTCAAAAGTTTTTTGTTCTCTGTTGCATTTTAATTTTAAAAATGTTGGGTTGTCATAAGAAGATTAAGCTTAATTGCAGACACCTTTCATAACTGTTATAACTATTTATAGTAGCCTAAGGCTAAAGTACAGTAAATTATCAACATCCAGGTCCATTTGCAACTAGGGGTTGTATGTAAGTCAGGTGTTCTTAAGTAGGGGATCGTCTGTACTGGTTTGGCTTTAGACCCACATCATGTCATTAGGCTTCCTGAAATAAATGCTTGACGGTAAAGGGCTGCATTACAAGAGTTGTGGTTTTCCTTGGCTTGGGTTTTTTAATAAATGTTTTTATGCTCTACTTGCTTGATTTTTGTTGCAAAAAGTCCAAAAATGGAAAAAAATGTCCCAGTACATAAACCGGCAGTGAATTGGAGTGACTATGTGACTTTTTATTCAACTGTTTGTGAAGGTCCCAAGACATGAGTCTGGCTTTGTACATCATTGCACTAGCAGTAGTTCTATGTTTAAGCAAAAAAATAAGGTGGCAGAAATAATCCTGTGCAACTTTTTAGCAGTGAAAAGTCCCAAAAAACCTCAATGCAACTTTTTTTGAGACTTTTTTATGCCAAAAAAAGACAAACAAAACCAAAGATAAATAACCCCCAACCTGTTTGATGATACAATGCTGCTAATCTGAAGGCAAAGGGGAATGGTAACTCACAGTTGTAAATGCTAGTACAGAAAAGTGATTATACCTAATGACATGAGTGGTAGCAAGGAGAGTCACAGGTCAAGGGTCTTCTTCATTCAGCAATGTCTGTGGGAGCTGTGTAACAAATTTACAATATATAATGTGACCTCCAGTATGAGGCCTCACTCGGTGATCTAATGTTAATAAATACACACATCCTGATTTACATATATTTGCATTTAAGCTATCATTAGGTGCTACTAACGGATCAATCAGTGTATCTCATTCACGCATTGATCCTATTACTGCTCCTGGCAACTGTAGAAGAAAAGGATCAGCAAGTGTCTTCTCCTGCATATTGCATGACCAGACATGATGATGTCTCTTAGCTCATACATAGTAAATTACATTACTGTTTGTATTTCCATTTCACAGCCTGTGGCCATCCATCTACCTATCGCCCTTTTTCCTTTTAGTGATCTTCTAATGTAATTACTCCCTGGTGTACAGTGGTCCTTGTCTATATCTGCATATGAAACAATGATCCTTTCTACTTTGGTTGCATGGTATAATGATGTGCTGAATCACCACAGACCCGGCTTAGAGTATGAATAGGGTATATTTAGAACAAAACAGAGGTAATACCACATCTTGATTTCACTCTTCGCATGGAGCTGATTCATGTAAACTATTTAGAAATTCGGGTCCCTGAAATGATTCCTCACTTGAAATAATATGGTCAATTTTATGAGCACATCCTGACTAGACCCGTGTAAGTGCATTGCAATTTTCTGTGATTATTCTGCTCTTTCCCACAAATTAGTCGAAATTGAAATGGACACAGGCATCTTCCAGGAATGACAGGTACAAACGCTGACTGAATCCAGGGTAAGTACTTCATACATATAGATAAATAGACATATAGGGGGAATTTAACCCCACCACCCCATGTGCCGGATCTATCGAGAGGCTCCTGCTTGGTGTATAATTGCTCTATAGCCTATGCCAGTATCTGGCACAGGTTATAGCTAGTTCACAGGTGCACACAGGGTATGCCCCGCCCCATGTCTGCCCCTTCACTCTCACTTGGTGTGGGGATGGCGTGAGGGGGTTGATAGTCTCGATTACAGTCCATGCACCAGGTATTGTGACTACTTCAGGGCTTGTATGCCAGTTTTCTTGTATACAAGCTCTGATAAATCCCCTCCCCCTCCTCAAAATATACAAGATCACTACAACGATCAGTTAAACTTGGGAAACTTGGGAATTTTTAACATTTTTATTTTTTTTGTTTTCTACTCCTCACTTATTTTAAACAATGACCTTATATTTTTACAGTGACACAAGTGTATGAGGTTTTCATTTTATAAAGATGTAGCATTTAGGTATCACTAGAGGTTTTATACCTCATGGCTCTACAAGTATACATTTTTGCACAAATTGTTTTAGCTACAGTATAACGTAGTTTGTCTTTTGTATTCTACTGTAGTACTGTATGAAGTTCATGTCATATACACTCACAGCGCATTTCATCAACTGTTGCTCCACGCCTCAAACTGACAATATTTCCAAACAGTTATATCCCTCTATTCCACCCCTTTTTTCAGATTTGCCACTTTTTCCCTGGAGACGAGCAGTGAAAAGGATCTTATTATAGCTCTTTTCAGCTTACAGGATAAGCAGTTACATAGTATCCTCAAATCACCATGCCCATAATAATAAGCGCATTTGCGCCATTTTCTTGTGGGCTTGGATTTTATGGCTTTCTCTGTGCGCCCCAAATGACATGTCTACTTTACATGTCTAAATTCTTATTTTTACTATTTTTCTGACCCCCCTAGGGTACTTTAACCCAGGGTTGTCTGATTGATCTTACCATTTACTGCCATACTACAGTATAGCAGTATATGGGGATTTTCCTCCTCATTCATTACAATGTGCGAATCGCACATTGTAATAAGTGGGTTAAAATGAGACAGCCCTGGGTCTTCTGAAAACTTGAGGCTGTCATGGCAACCGATTGCCGTTCCCTGATGCGGTAAAGGCTTACCAGCTATGGAGAGAGCTCAGGCCGTGAGCCCTCTCCATGCACCCGCAACCGACCCTTGACGTGCTATTACATCACGGGTTGTTAAACGGTTAAAGAGATTATTCTTCAGTTAGAGTGAGGACATGATATAACAGACAGCAGAGAGACAATCAGTGAAGCTCTGTAGGAATGCAGGTGTGATGTTTATATAAAGTAGTTTATATAGTTTGGTGTCATTAGCATAAAATTTATTATGAAAACTAAATCCGCTAAGCACTGAGGAAATCTGGGAGCAAGAGGAAGAGAAGACAAGACTACAGTCAGAGAGATAGGTATTCTTAAAGGGAACCTCTCACCAGGTACCCAGTTTGAGCCTCCTCCGTGTCCCCACAGACAATAGATAGCCTATCCCCAAACTGTTTCATAAAACTTCTGGCATTAGTGGTTAAAACAATAACTCATATTAAAGTTTACCTGGCTCCCTGCCAGCCTGTGTCTTGTGTCCCTGTGAAGTGTTCAGCACGGAGCAGAGTTCTCCTCCATCAAGTGCATTCACCTCATGCCAGGACATCTCCACTGCTTTAGCCATAGCAGGAAACAGAGTTGGGGCTATAAGTGACTGGAAGGAGGAAGTTTTTTCAAACTCACAGAGATGAGCATTTGAGGTGGGACAGTGGAAGAGGATCTCTGCTCTGCATTGAAAACTCCCTAGGGACACAGAACACAAGCAGGTAGGGAGCCAGGTAAACTTTAATATAAGTTATTGTTTTAACCACTAATGCCAGAAGTTTTATAAGAGCTGTTTGGGAATAAGAAAAAAAAAGAAATAAGAAAAAGACAATGGGGCAGATTTATCAAGCTGTCTGAAAGTCAGAATATTTCTAGTTGCCCATGGCTCCGCTTAGCTTTCATTTTACCAGTGTTGATGAATATTTTAAAGGAGAGGTGTGATTGGTTGCCATGGGTAACTAAAAAAAAATTCAGATTTTCAGACAGCTTGATAAATCTGCCAAAATGTGGTTAACTAGTACTGTAAGGCGAGCAATAAGCAAGGAAAATTATGTGTTAAAGCTACTAAAACAAAAAGGTTGGTATGAGGAATTACGAGATTATAGAGAGAAAAGTAACTTCTGTAAAAAGCAGATAAAGGCAGCAAAAATAGACTGGAAGAAATATTGCCAAGGAGAGTTAAAATAATCCCAAATTATTTTTCAAGTATATAAAAGATAATAATAATCCTGGAAACTACAGACCTGTGAGTCTAACTTCTGTTGTGGGAAATATATTTGAGGGGTTTGTTAGAGATGCTATCCTGGAGTATATCACTGAGTATATCTCACTGTACACAACCATATAACCCAGCATCAGTATGGATTTATGAGGGATCGGTCCTGTCAGGCTAATCTGATTGGCTTCTACAAGGAGGTAAGTTCCAGACTGGACCTGGAGTCGGCTGTGGATGTTGTATAGCTGAACTTTTCCAAGGAATTTGATATGGTGCTGCATAAAAGGTTGGTGCCTAAAATGAGACTTCTGGGATGGGGGGGGGGGGGGAATCTGTGTATTTGGGTGAGCAATTGGCTTAGGGATAGAAAACAAAGCGTCATCAATAATGGCACATTCTCAGATTGGGTTGGCATTACAAGTGGAGTGCCACAGGTGTCAGTATTGGGGCCACTTCTTTTTAATATTTTTATTAATGACCTTGTAGTGGGTTTACACAGTCAAGTTTCAATATTTGCAGATGATACTAAGCTGCTTAATACTGAGGCTGATAGTATTACAGCATTACAGAGCAAGAATATCATGGGTTATGAGGAAAAATGGGGAAAAAACATTTGTTTAATTCTTAAAGGTTGGACTTGATGGACTTGAAAACTAGGTGAGGTACAAGATGGAAGGGATCTGGTTTTCTCCACACATACCTCTTAGAATGAACATCAAAATGTCAATCTTTATCTCATCAGACCAGAGAATCTTATTTCTTATTGTCTGTAAATTCTTTCTTTGTTTTTTTGCAAACAGTATGCAGGCTTTCATATGTCTTGAACTGAGGAAAGGCTTTCGTCACCACACTCTGCCACAAAACCCCGACTGGGGCATGGTAGTTGACTTCGTGGAACTTTCTCCCATCTCTCTACTGCATCTCTGGAGCTCAACCACTGTGATCTTGGAGTTCTTCTTTACCTCTCTAACCAAGGCTCTTCTCCCACGATTGCTTAGTTTGGCTGGACAGGAGGAGCATTTAAGGATTATGGAGGCCACTGTGCTCTGAGGAACCTTGATTGCTGCAGAAGTTCTTTTGTAACCTTGGCCAGATCTATGCATTGCTACAATACTGTCTCTGAGCTCCTTGGCAGTTCCTTTAGACCTCATGATTATCATGTGCTCCGACATGCACTGTGAGCTGTGAGGTCTTATATAGGCAGCTCTGAGGAACCTTGATTGCTTCAGAAGTTCTTTTGTAACCTTGGCCAGATCTGTGCATTGCTACAATACTGTCTCTGAGCTCCTTGGGCAGTTCCTTTAGACCTCATGATTATCATGTGGTCCGACATGCACTGTGAGCTGTGAGGTCTTATATAGGCAGGTGCATGCCTTTCCTAATAAAGTCGAATAAGTTAAATTAAACACAGCTTGACTCCAATGAAAGTGTAGAACCATCTCAAGGAGGATCAGAAGGAAATGGATCACACACGCTGCATGCTGAGTTCAGTCCCGGTCTGCAAAGTTCGGGCCAGGAGATCCCGGCAGCACGCGCTGCAAGTGTGATGCGAGTTCATCGCATCACACTCGCAAGTGTAGAACAACGAACTTTGTCATATTCCTACTATCGAATTGGTTTGCTTATTATGGCAATTGTTTCAGGGGTGGGCGGGATTGTGGTCGCAAAAAGAGTAGCCTCAGCACGCTACGGCGCGTGCACGCCGAGAACTGACATCTATGCCCTAAGATAGTACGTCTGAGGCGTCAGGAATGGAATGGCCACCTTTGTGTCCTTTTCTGTTTCTTTTCTTAGTGTAGCCATTGGGGTTTTACGCTTGGTAGATTGGTCCGCGCCATATTATCCTTGTATTCAATCCCGCGCCGACGCTGCCCTGTAGCCTCTCTATACCAGTGTTTCTGCTTGTCGCTCATCGACACATAACGACACTGCTCACTACCTCACGTCGAATATGATCGTAGTGAGCCTGGGGTCGAAATATTACTGGGTGAGTCTCGCTACTGAGCAGTCAATGAGTCGCAAAAAGCCCTCCCCATCGAGCTCATCCCGAGAGGTTTTTACCAGCCAACATGTCCAGCGCCTGTCATATGTTTGCTAATATTTAGTTGTTCGTTCTCCACTAGTTTGCCGTTTTTGTGTCTCACATCGATCAGGTAGCGGTCAGACAGCCCCCCCCCTCCGCCGTTAGGCATCTCGTCCTCCTATTATCAGATGCCTTATACCCTTCACTGGTGCACGTCATTCGTACTGCATGGTACGCGGGTATTCACATATTAGGACCCCATCGGGCTACCTGGTTACTATCTCTGGTCCGGACCTACCATTACACTGTGATGCGAGATAGGGTCTAGTGTGGAGAATTGGCTCGATCTCCGTCATTGCTCGTCCTCCCTCCCTGTCTCTTGCAAGACTGAGTAACATGAGACTCTTGAATGGAAGGCCACTGCTGTTTCTCATTGACAGAGTCATCTATCCACTACATTGCGGATGTCGTCACCTTACCGCACCGGGTGTGTCTCCGTTGCTCGATCACTAGAAGATGCGGTATATTCCGGAATTGTACTGTGATGATCTTGCTCTGCAGCCTGCTCTAGTTCGCCCCCAGTCTGGGTCTGTGCCGTTAGACATCACTATAGCCCTGACCCGCTCGCTGCCTAGTCAGGCGTGCGCTGTTCGGACGCCCTAGATTACTTAACTGTTGTTTTTAGGTGTGTTCAACGGCTGTGTGGCCGGCTTTCGATGACGCCATAAAGCATATCTAGAGTACCATATTACATCCCACCGTATCTGAATAGTCTGCTCTGTGCCCATATGCCACCTAGTGTCCCCACACTTCGCCGGATTCTTCCATGACCCGCGAGGCTAGACATTGCTTTTAGGGTTAGCTACCCGCCTCGTGAGGTGTGTTGCTAACGCAGGCGCCCTGCCTATGGGCACGTCTGTGAGATCATCACATTATGATGAGATACAGACATATGTGTCAGCTCCCCCCCTATATAACGGCTTGACATAGGAACGCGTGAGCGTCACCCACGGCGACACGTATTTTCAGGGGGTCCACGCAACAAGTCCCACGCCATCGACTTTTTCGAGTATGGAGACCATGTCCTCAATCGCGTCAGATGATGTTGTTCGACGGCATGGGGTCAGAGGAGCAAACTCTCACAACTCAACTAGTGATCACCTGATGTTGGAGTGTACTTGGTTCCTCGTTCTCTTCTAGAGGCGGAACCGACCTACTTAATTTATCTTGACTCCTCCATCCGCATCTAGCGAGTGCGGCTGCGGACCTCCGAATTTCCATAAAGCTGTCTGGCCCAGCTCTTATGCCCCAAGCCTGTAGAAGTTTCGGCTTTTCTTGGGAGCTGGGCAGAGTGTGCGACACTGCGTCGCAGTTCACTATGCAAAGTCAGTGCCGCCGGGCTGTCCCATCCTGCTAGGCGATGTAAGAGTTAGCTATCAGCACTGTGTATGCTTATGGTCTGCAAACTGCAGGCCCGAAATCGTAAGTGTGGCAGATAGATCTATACAGCACAGAGCAACGTCCTGAACACTGGTGCCGGCTAGCCGGGGTTGTTTTTTGCGAGCTGCTCCCCCCATTAGTCTATCTTTCAGTGTATAGAAGTGTATGCGCACGCCAAGCCAGTACGTAGCGTGTGGATTTACTTCCCAGATGTGCCGGGTCTGAGCTCTGCTCAGCATTCCACTAATATCTTGACGGTTGCTTTGGAACGAAGCTTTAGGTAACGAAATTCTCGTAGTTATATTTATACTGAGAGCACAGTTCCATGGGCATAAATCAGTGTTCTGATTAGATAGCCGCACGATTCAATCTTAGTACGCTGTTACGACGGGACAGCTAGTGCTTCTGAGGTCTGCGTATGTATCTGGCTCCGCATCGCTCGTCCCAACATACCAGCGCCGACATACGTATGTCTAGGTCTAAAGCACGAAGATGGGCATTTCAGCTAGTGAGCTGTTGCTATGTCTCCTGAGCATAGCAAGAGTTGCCCAGTAGTTTGTAGTTGATACAGCCTTGTGACTGTCCTGTCACACTGTATTGTGTTGCTAATTCGTTGCTGATGAGATGAGATTCCAATCAGCACAAGAGCAGGAGAGCTCGCCTGAAGATGACAGCGCTAGGAGAGTCGTAGCCCCCAGTCTTTAGGTTGGAACTACGTAGATTCTGCATATGCTGGATGCTCTGAGCTGGTGCCACTTGATGCGACATACCAGAAGGGCCCTAGGACAGTGGCTCATCATGCTCATGCACTAGCATCAGTATGTCCCAGGTTACAATCTCCTCAGACCCCTAGTCACTGCTACTATTCCATCACACCGCGCGCAGCGCATCCTTCTTTGCACAGCTCCACGCCTTTCCTGTAATGGGCCCACCTGGGTGGGGTAGTATAAGCCCTGCAACATAACGTACACCCTCAGTGGTTGTGGTGATTGCGGTACCCTCGCGTAGCCACCTCCAGCAAGCCCGAACAGCCTCCTCTGAACAACTTCGTCCTCCGGTTGGTTGCGCTGTGTTGGGGAGGTCGGAGCGGACAAAACGATCTCCGCTGCGGTTGAGTTACTGCCTTGCTTTCAAAGCTGTTTTGTGTAGCCCGTAACTGAGGCAGGATTTTTTTTCGTTGGGGTTTGCGGGGCCCGCCGCCATCTGGATTTTCTTCGCGGGCAGGAGCAGGTAGAAATCTGTTTAATACGGGCCCGGGGCGTTTTTCATCCTCTTAGAGCCATGGAGGTTATGTATGTGTGCTCTTCCTACTTCAGATTAGTCGGTTTTGTAACGGGGTATGACTGTGTTAAGCGCTTTCTCCAGGGTTTAGAAGGGAGCTCCTTCCTGCACACGCCCATACGGCTCTGCTTCCGGCCCAACGCCCCCCTCTCCATGGTAACATTTTAACCCTTGCAGGGTCGATTGCTCATACTGCAATACTAACCCGTGAGGCGGCGATCAGCCAAACCCGCTGGCTATACACCTTCGCAGCACAAGGACGATTAGTTTGTCCCTGGTGCGAAGGCGTTAAACAGAAACTGAAATAACATGGTCCTATTCTGACTTGCGAGCGGATGAGCTCAAAACCTCTCTATCGACCCTTAAGGACGCAGGGGTTTTTCGGCTCATTTCTCGCTCTCCAATTCAAATCCAAACTCTTTTTCCATTTTTACCGTGTACGCACCTGGTGCGCGTGGCATTTTGTGCGTAACACATTTACTTCCCGTGACTGTTATTTATGTTAACCATGCCATGTACTGCGAAGCTAAAAAAATCCAAATGTGGAAAATGTAAATAAAAACGTCATGTTCTTGTGGCTCAGTTTTTTTCGACTCTGACTTTGCCAATTTCATAACACCTCACTTATTCTTTGTTTGGTGCGATCGCGTGAAGACCACAATTTTAAGCAGTTTTATTGTGTTTTAATACATTTTCAAAAGAGATTAAACACCAATGTGTAACAAAAAAAAAGAAAACATTTTTGCCACGTTTGACGCTAATAATTTTTTCATTTTGGCGAGACGCGGATGTGTTGAGTTGGTCATTTTTGCAAATCATGAGGGCAACGTTTTCATGTACCATCTTTGAGGTAGTGTGTCAACATTTTGATCAATTTTTTTATTTCATTTTTTTATGTATGTAAAAAGGTTGTAAGAAAAGCGCATTTTGATCTTTGGGAATTTGGCGCAATTTCCCGCCCTCGGATGTACGTCCGCTGTTCCGTTGTAACCGTTTTATATTTTGATAGTCGGCATTGTGGGACGCGGGGCAGTACCTAATAGTTTTTGATTTTTTTTTTTTTAATCAGATAAATTTTATTTGAAATTATTTCTGAACACAAACAAAATAAAATCTTGTATCTCTCTTTCCAGCAGTAGAGATCACTGTACAAGGCAGAATATAAGAAAATTGCAGGATTTTACAGCAACCATATGCAACAAAGCTTCACAAGATTTTGCAATAATATTCATTGCTATCTACCACATACAGTTTACCAACCGTGTAATTAACTAAAACCAGTCCCTCCCCCCCACCCCCCCCCCCCACCCCAGAGTCAGCTGCCCCAGAAACAGGGCTGTAGTCCCCACGACCAATTCCCTTCAGGCCCTCTTGGGGCTCTAGATAGTTGGATATCCTTGCAGGCTTGCTCTAAGGTGCAGTTAGGGACGCGATGGCAATCCAGCGAGATCCATCCCATTCCCCCCAAATTGTTGTCAATTCTTAACTAGGTTTCTTTTTAGTAGTCCCATACTCCAGTCCTGATGACTATATTCACGTCGATCTATGTATCCCGCTATAGATGGAGGCCTATGGCTTAATCCAATCTGTGCTTGCATTAGTTTTCTGAGCTATATAGAGACCGCTGAATCCCTATCGTATAGAGACTGATAAAACCCCATTTTAGGTCAGAATCCCCATTAGACAAGCAAGGGGTTGTTTGCCATGGGATGGTTGTTGAAAAAACCCCCCTCCCAAGAGGTCCGCGCCTTCCTTCCCAGAGCCTTCTCATTCCCGCACTCCCACATCCAGTGTAGATACCTGATAGCTTCTGCCCACACATGGGGCTGGATGTCCCCTACCCGTGGCCTCATTTTAAATAGTAATTGCGGCGACCTGTTAATCCTATGTAGCATGAGAAGGTGAGACATCCTGTAGGACTCCATAGGAGTATAGGACAGGTTAAATCTCCAGAATGCATCAGACACTGGTTCGTCTGGGAGATGGGACCCACGTACCGCTTCCCACCTAGTCTCTACATTATAATGGCACATTTTTCATCTAGCGATCTAAGTAGTACCTTATTGTAAAAAGCAATTAATCATCCCTTCGTTGTAACTGGACAGCAATACGCCCATTAAGGGGTCTGCCGAGAGGTCTGCGTATTGGTGTTAACCTAGTGATGAGTGTCATAAATCGTGCCGCATGGTAATATTGGAAAAACAGTTCCTAGGGGAATGGAGCTGTACTAAGTCTTCAAATGTTTACATACACCCTACTAAACCAAATAGGCTTCTAGGTCAGTACTCCTTTTTCTCCCAAGGTGTTAAAAGCCCCCAAAGACTTAATCTCTGGAAGCGCTGGGTTCCGGCATAACGGGCTGTAAGAGGAATTTAGCGGTACCCAGAGATACCTTTACCTTATTCCATATTTCCCATAAGGTCAAGTAGGCTTACTATTTGTGGCCACCCTCCAAAACTTTCGGCAAGTGCCTGCCTTCCAGCAAGCATGTGCCGGGTAGGAAGCCCCGCGCCATGCTTTGTCGGGACTGAGCCGGCGTTAACCGTGTCCTTCCTTCTGCCCCACCTACAACGTGCTGAACCTGGGAGCCAAGAAATATAGCCAAGGAGTTAGGGATCGCCAGTCCCCCTTCCGTTTTATCCTCTGAGTCGGTCTCAGACCTGATACCTGCCTGTTTGCCTTTCATATCAGCTTCGAAATAAGTTTCGTATTCGATGGAAATCAGTTGTGGCACCATATCGGGGGTATTATGCAGGAAAATATAGAAGCTGCGGCATCAAAAAACCCTTTTTATCAGTTTTCCCCTACCCACGGGGGGACAGGGCAACTTACAACCAAGTCTCTATGCTGGTTGACACAAAAACGAGCAAGCAAAGGGTCTCAAGTTATCTGCTAGGTAAGTATCTCGGTGTTCGTCCAGTGCACCAAACCACTCCCAAAGATTTGAGCTTGGTTACCACTTGTACATGGGCCCAGTGTTGGGGGTCACCGGGATTTGGATCCAGGGGAAGTATAATCGGTCTTTAATCCCAATTGATCCTTAAACCCTGAGTATTGCCAAAGGTCCTAATAATGTCATCGGTAAGTAGGTCTAGCGTCTATCTGTGCCCTCCCCCAGAATTACTAGAGATCATGGCATAGAGAGAACACCGCTCCTCTACTCTCCTCCCTGAAGACCTGCACGTCTGGTAGATATCTAAGGATGGCCCGCAGTCGGCTCATTGCTAGTGCCAAACAAAAGGGGAAAGTGGAAGCCCTGCCGTTGTCCCCTCCTCAACTGAAACCCCTCCCGAGAACTTAGGCCGTTCCATTTTCCTGCCATTTGGATCAGCATAAAATAAGTAAACTGACCCATTCAAATGATTTTGAGGCCAAACCCCATTTCTTCAGACGGCCCATAAAAAGGCCCCACTCGACCACTTGTCGGAAAGGCTTGGCAGCGCTAGTGAGAGAACCGCCCTACGTCCTGACCCTCCGCCTCAGCACCTGAAATTTAATACAGCCATTATATTGACCGAGGGGTGGACTATCTGGCATGAAATCCGGGACGTGATCTGAATTATTAGGGAGGTAATACACCCCTAGAAGACGGTTAGCCAATGCTTTAGCAAATATCTAACATCTAGCTGAAAGTAATGAAATCGGACGATAAGAGTAGGGCTCTGTAAGGCTTATCTTGTTCGGTACTAGCACCACAAATCGCCTCTCTCATTGATGGGGAGAGTACCGTGCACTTTGATCTTCCTGTTCTTTCAATAACTGGTAACAATACTTCTTGAGCTTTTTAAAAAAGTCCCCGGTTAAGTCGCGTCTAATCCCGGAGGCTCTTATCATTGGGGGGGATATTAGGCCGCCCTCACAACTCCTCCAAACGACCGTTACCAAGGTGATTCCCTACATGCTTGCTTGCTCCCGCGTTAGCTAGCATGTATGTTCATTAAATATCTCTCTATTTCTGCTCGCACTACATACTCAATCTGAGATTGATAACAATCTTAGACCATATTGTGAAATACCCCTCGATTTCCTTATCCCTACTATTATGGAGTTATCCGCGCTCGTGCTATCTCTAGTACTGTGTGCGCTTCTCTTTGTGGTATGTGAGTATTTTTGACAGCAGGATGCCCACTCCCGACACTGCCTCACCCTCGAAAAAGTACTTCTTTTAAGGAAAAAGTTTTGTTCCTACCGCTGTACTTTTATACATGTTCCTTCAAGAATCTCTGAGATTCTTCCAAGTGGCCACAGTCCCCACCGCAGGATTTCAAAGCCAAAAAACTCCATTTCTGTACTAATGGGGATCTCTCCTGTCAATGATGTTAAACCCGTGACTTAGCTGTATGTTATTATGTGCTTGCCGGTATACTGACTCCTGATCATACATCTTCATACATCCCACACTAGCTAGCGCGTAGTAGAGCTTGGCCAATTCTCACAAAGAGGACTCTAACTTCATTGCGAATCGGCACCCTGTGTCCACCAACGCTGTATCCAGAAGAAGGGATTATGTTCACTACCACCTGCCGTGGGATGCTTCATTGTTACTACCCATTTTAACACGAACCGCACCCAGGAGTGATCTGACACACTACGTGGTGATACTCCACATCCAGGTAGGTATTTTATCAGGCATCTGCGCGAGATGGACCGAGATCTATCCTGAGCACAGTGTATTACTAGAACGGTAGCACTAGATTGTCGAGTGTCTAATTCCTCCTCCTCCAGTGATTCCATACAGCCAACTCTCCAATATTCTAGCAACAGCTGTGGGGGTCCCATCAGTGCCCACACGGGCACTCCCTCCAAATCTATCCCGACCCGAGACATGGAACCATATTATAATCTCCTACCATTAAGGAACCGAAACTCTGAGGCAGACCTTACAACAAGCGTAAAATTTTCCTGAGACCTCAGTTAAATGGAGGAGGGAGGGTACTAGTGCAATCAGAATTTGAGGGATCTTAAAATGGAGGCAGTGAGAAGCACAAATATCTCCCCTCAGCATCCACCATAGAAGAGAAACATTCAAACGGAATAGTGGCAGGACCAGATGCTCACCCCCCTTGAGTGTGTTAGAGAACGTAGAGTGGTAACTATGAGAAAATCCAACCGTTTGTAAGTAGTGTGGTTTATCTTTGTCAAGGTGTTTCACCAAGAGACACGTATTGCAGGTGAGTATTGCTGCAGCGTTGATGAAAAACCGCCATTCGTTTAGTGGCACTCCCCCCAGTCCCCTTGTGTTCCATAAACTACATTAAATGTCTAGCCATATTGCAGTATATTCTTTATGGAGTGTGTCTGGACTTACGGTGGCCCGCATTGCTATTTCCTCCAGGGGCTGACTCTTCCACTCCCCAAAACAAATCTGTCAACAACCCCTTCCATCCCCCCTTACCCATAGACATACTAAAGACGTTCTCCCCAAGTAGGAAGATGGGGCACTAACATTGCTTTCCCATACCTCTTGGCACATTGGTACGTCAATATGAACATTAACGCAAAGAACATTAACAGCAAGCTTACTAATTACTCTACTGTGCCTGGGCTGCCTGACCCTTTGTAAAACTATAAAAGGAAAAAATCTTGACATTCCTTAACGTATCACCCGCACAGCAAGCCAATACCAACATTACTTAACAACTGTCAGGACATTGGATATTACGCATAGTGAAAGAGTGTGCTCACGGTTCCTCCCGGATCATCTCTCTGAGTCGTCGTCGTAACTGTCCAGCCACTTCATGGCTTCAGTGGCTAGGTCAAAGGAAGTGAGTTGTTACGAACAGCCACACGTCGCAATCTGGCGGGTATTGCATGGAGTATTGGACTTGTAGTGCTCGTAGATCCGACGCTTGAACCTCCACAAACTTTACACCCTCTTCTTCTGTACTCTCAGACATCCGGGTTATGAATGAACTCTGTTGCCCGTTGATTGTTAGATCGCGATGATTCTCTCGAAGACTATCAGGATGGAATCACGGTCCTTATAGTGCAGGACCCGTAAGATAAACGATTACTTGGGGCGCTCCAGGCGGGCCACGGGCAGAAGGACGTGATGGAACCTGTGGGGCTCTGTTCGACTGCAAACAACGGGAGTGAAAATCTTTGCCCCATCTTTTCTTTAATCCAGGTTGCTATGAAGGTCACCGGGTCTTTCCCTCGCTTTTTTTTCCGGAATGCCTACATATAGGCAGTTATTCCGGCGGAGCCGGTTTTCAGATCGTCAGACTTTGATATGTCAGCGGGAAAACATTGTGAGACCAAGCGCTTCAATTTTGTGCACAGAGGCATTTGGTCCTCAATATCACTAACTCTCTTCCCTGCAGGACTCCTTCATCTCACTTTCCTCAGGTCTTGTCTCTTGGTACTAGGTTGACATTCCTCCTTCAGGCTCTATGTGATTATTCATGGTCAGTAATGCTGAACCACAGTGCAGCTACAGCCAGGAATATATTTGATGGTAGGCTCCTCAGGAAACCTGAATGAGGCGCTATCCAGTCTCTGCAGCTGAACCAGTGGCAGAGGACCCTTGGGGACCTTTCTTTCTGGGCGCTGGGGCATACTTAGGGCTCCAGGTTTTCCTCCATTGTCTGTATCTGAAGTCCGACTTCTGTTCGGCTGTCGCTGTTCGCTCGAGCGGACTTGCCTCCGAGGGTCCTGCACTCTCTCGTGCAAACCGCTCCAATCTTGCCGCTACATCTTGAAACCGAGCAGTGGAAGTATCTTTGGTCTGTTTTACAGGAGTATTTGCACCTTGCTCCCTTTCTTTTTTTCTCGCGCCAGATCTAGACATGTTAGACAACAATTGTGAGGGGAATCAGAGTGGTAGTATTTCAGTTCAACCCTGGCAGGGAGGAACTAATAGGATAGTATAAAGTCCTCTCTCCTTTCAGAGTAGCCCGTTGTTATTATAACAGGACCTAGTGTCAGATGAGTCTCCGGATCAGAAAGCTACACAGTGCTCTTCCCGCCCCAGCGCTGTAGTGAGGAAGACAATATGGCGGTGCGCCAGACAGTACCTTCACACTCGAGCGACAGTCCTCCTGTGAAGATCCCCCTCGCGGGTAGTAGCTATATGATGCGCACCTTCGTTCTGTCCCTCCACGCTGTCAGATCCAGGCTGTAGCGGTGAAGCCACCTGTGCGACACTCCTACAAAGTGGCGCTGCTGCGCTTGCTTCTTTGCCGCGTGTCCTCTGTGCCGGCAAGATGGTGCCCGGGCCCGAGCCGAGCCGCGTGTTCCGAGGCAGTACACCCCGCTCTGGATCGCGCTGGAGCCGCTGTGCCGGTAACCGGGTGTTGGAGGGGCACTTTCCACGTCCACCTCACCAGTTTAGCAGTATTTGCCCAAGATTATGATGTGTTTCCCAGGATGTAGGAGGGCTCACGCCGTGCGACCTCTTACATGGCCGGTAGGACACGCCCCATGTTTTGTGATTTTACTGTTTATTATGTTTTATATCCGTTCTAGGGAAAGGGGGGTGATTTGAACTTTAATATTTTATTAATTTTTTTTCTTTTTTTTTTAGACCAATCTAGGGTACATTACCCTAGATGGTCAATAGCTCCTACATATACTGCAATACTTCTGTATTGCATATATGGCATTTTTTGCGCACATTCATCACAATGAGCACTTGCTCATGTAACGAAACTGCAGAAGCCATGTAGCCCTTGTGTCAAAGAAGACCGAGGCTTACCATGGCAACCGTTCGCCGGCGGCAATGACATGGTTAATAGCCGCGATCGGTGCAAACACGAACGCGGTTAATTTATGCGGTGGGGGTTTTCGGCAATATGCAAAAACCCCCACTTTGTAATGAGAGGACTCAGCCGCGTGAGCCCTCTCATACATCCCTTATACCTTGCGCCGTTAGAGCATGGCGCAGCGCGTTAAGGGGTTAAACCTGTTCTAATACATGTTATAGTTATGAAATGTGTCTTGCAAATAGTCTCCTCAAAGGACAACCAATACAAAAGATATGGACACCATGGATAGCCCATAAGCTATGTGCTTCTAATGCGGTTTAAGCCAGTACATACCTTCCTGGGTATGAAAAGGTTAAAAAGAAAGATATAAGGTTAGTAAACACCCCAAAAAATACTTACTATTAAGTATTAAGCTACAAAGTCGTGACCAGAGGTATCTGTGAGATTGTTTTTATTGTTTTTATTGTTTTTATTGTTTCTATTGTTTTCAGCTGCTAGTATATGTCTCTAATGTAGCTTAAGGGGTTAGAGTCACTTGACCTCAGATAGAAGTTATAACAAAAAAGTCAGCATATGTGACTAAATGTGAGAGGAGAATAGAAGGTCAGCAAATACGGATCTTGAATGGTTCTATGCACAGCCTTTGCTCTTTCAAATAGCCATATTCTGATCTCGTTCTTCTCCCGCTGTAGCGTTTGCAACGCAACTCTAAGGCTACTTGTTTTTACTTGTATTATTGTAATTTTGTTCAAAAACCAATAAAAATTATTGTACCAAAAAAAAATTACCATGGAGAGTATGAAATAATGGTAAAAAAAATGTAAAAAAAAATATGAAAAATAATAAAAAAAGTAAAAGTTTAAATCACCCCCCTTTTTGTTGTACAGGAGGTTTTAATTCTTGTAAATGTATGAAAACATTATAAAACCTATACAAATTTGGTATTCTAATTATCATACCGACCCAAAGAATAAAGTAGACCTGTCATTTGGGGTGCTCAATGAAAGCTGTAAATTCCAAGCCCACAAGAATATGGTGCAAATGCCTTTTTTTACTGCATTCAGAATTTTTTTCCGCTTCCCAGTACATGGCAAGGAATAATAAATACTCTCACTATGAAGTGCAATTTGTTACGCAGAAAACAAGCCCATAAAAAGCTCTTTACAAGGAAAAATAAAAAAGTTATAGATTTTTGAAAAACAAAAAAGTGCCACATCTTTAAAGGGTTAATAAATCAGCAAATCTACATTTTTGTTTTTTTCTGTCAAGATGGTGTGCAATGTATACACAAAGGAGCAAAAAAAACTTTTTTGATCTTACTAATTGGCTGCACTGAAAAATTTAAAGGGGTCTACACTTCCAATCCACAGACTGAATACCAAACTGCTGATCATTGCTGCCTCTATTTTTTGCCTTCTTTTTATCATTTTTTTTTTCTCTTCTTCATTTAACTCTAATATTATTGTTTTGTCATTGTTTATAATGTACATTCTCTGTAAATTTCCCCACTGTGGATCATAAAGGATCATCTTATCTTAAACTTTCCATACCCACTGTATCTTTCTGTCCACTTGTAGTAAACATGGACGTTTTCTATTGAATGTCAGAGATCTAGGAAACAGTAAGGAATTAATACAGAAAGTATTTTGGAAAATTGTATGACTTTTCACCATACAAACAATAAATGTTATTTGCTGAAATGGAAGCATCCCTTTAAGGATGGCATAATGTCAAAAGGACTACAGTTTATTAATTATTATGAATTATTATTAGAAGTAGTATTTGTAAAATTTTTCTAAAGTGGATAATGTCAAATTCTTCTTTATGTAAGACCTTTGTGAGGCCCAAGTGGCTTGTTGGCAATATCTGAGTACTCATTTGAATTCTATCCCCAGCCTCCTTTACATTGCGTGCAATGGATTAATTCCCTAATCAAATACATATACATATATACACTTTGCTTTTAAGGGGTATTACAGTTTGCTAACAACATGTTCATTTCGTTGTCTTGGAAACACTGATTGAAGGTCATGTAAATCACAAAGGGACAGGAGATAAGATGCCAACTACAGTAGATTCTGTTTACTATTACAAATGTCATCTTTATCAGACACATAGTCATTTCACAATCCTCTTGATACATGTATGTCGAGTTCTGAGAGCTTACTGCTAGTTCACTAAGGACCACAAATTAATACCATCTGTAAAATCTTGTTGTGAAGAAGTTTTTGTTATACCCCAGCCAATGACCGGAATGGCTTAAAGTGTTGTTATGGTTTTAGTGGCAAACAAAAGCTTTTATATAAACAATCAATTTTTCTATAGATTTACTGAATGAAGTCTTTATAATTTTTAAGATTTCTACTTGCAACAATTCCGTAGAAACCTTCATTGTTTAAAATAAATCTACCATCAAAATCCATCATGATAAACCAGGGCACTTACTCATAGATCCAGGCACCATGACTGTTGTAATCTTCTTATCTTTGACCTCCTTCCTTCTTAAATGAACTTCAATCAAGTCTGGGGCATCTTGTGTGACTCACTGGAGACCAACTATTCTCCACCTAGCTTTACAGCCGCCATGCAGGGATTGCCCACAAATAGCTATACTGTACCTTGAGTGCAGGGAATAATCAAACTCACTAAACTATTCTGTATTTGTTAATACTGGAATTACACATATTACCCCTATTCCATATTTTAATCTATGTAATAGAGGAGGACCAGGAGGTTCAGTGAAAAGCTAAATCTAATTGGGAGAGAGGTCACTTTTGTCTCCATAGGATCACAATTATTCGCAATGGTAGAAAAATTATTGCCTTTTTTTACCCCTAACAGTGATGGCACATATGGCTGACAAATAGGTGCATAAATCATCCAGGTAAAGATTTTATATCTTGTTACATTTACGACACCCAAGGGTGCCGAAGCAGGGCAGGCACACGTCAGGCGTGCTGGAGAGGAAGAGAGGTGAACTTAAAGAGGCCATGGATAACAAAGATTACCACAGTCAAGAGTTGGGTTGCTAGTTTATAATGCTTGACTTTGATGGAAGATTTCCTTTAATTCCAGTAGACAATATTTCTGCAAAGTGACCCTACAACCCCTTGTGATCCCCAATCAGTCTGGACTGGAGTTCCTAGGGCACACCAGAGAAAATTAATCCCTCTATCAACTCCTAGAACATAGACCACAAAAGCCTCCAAATTAGGTTGTTTTCTGCTGAAACTTTGTGATTTAGTATTGCGGAAGAACGATGACCCACCATAGAATCCTTTGGTACTCTGGTTGGCCAGTCCATCAATGTCTCCAATGGTTACTGGATATCTACTTGGTGTCTCTGTATCAGCTCTAAAGACAAACTTTATAGGGGCATGGGGTGGACCTTCCACTAATAATAAGGTGCATACCTAGCCCAAGTTCTTCAACTAGAAGTAATCAAAGTGATCAATCCACTTCATTAATAGCTTCAGTTCCCATAACAAATATGTATGTATGTCTGTATAAAGAATTTTTTTCATCCTAATGAATTCTGGAAGTTCTCTAGATGTGAAAGGAGCACAGGTTGAATAGCGTTCAAGAACCCCTCCATCCTATTCACTATTGGTTAATTCAGGGACTGCCACTGGGGTGAATGTTTACTACAGGACAACCCCTTTAAATTTGTCTAATCCAAAATTTTAACAATATACAAGTGGTTTTGCCATCATTTCCAAATAGCTCTGCTTGAAAATGCAAAGCAAAAATACTTAGACACTGATCTAATATTCTCAACATCTGTCTGATTAGAGCTAAAATTACTCCCTATTAATTCAGCCATACTCATTTATGTATCACATGCATCCTATTAGAATATCACCATCTCACTTTATTAATTTTAACTTATTTATTCCATTTCATTTACACGTTGTCATGGCAACCCCAGTCACTCAGCGCTTCATCACGTTATTGTTGCATGTCACTCATGTTTTTAGTAGGCTTTGTGCCTGTTACTTATCCACATAGCATTATACCATGACCAACTTGTTTTCCTCTACTTTTTGTCTGCTATTTATTAATAATATTTTATGTCACCATTCCTAGTGTTTGAACTCCTGTGTGACCTCTCCTTTGAACTGATACATTGGTATAGGTCACGCACTGCTCCATGCCGGATGCGTATTCAGCTGCGTACCAGACATCCATGTGTATCACCATGATCGAGGATCAACATACATTGTATAAAGTATACTATTAGATTACTGTATAGCTGGTTACTATACAGGTTTACTTTACCTATGACTGTATAGTGTTTGAGTGTTGGGCTGTTTAATGTCTTTTCAATGTTACTATCTGCAGAATTTCTCAATAGAACCTAGACCGTTTACCCATCAGTAACACCCAGCACCAGCCGCGGTTGTAATTGCATGGTCAAAGCTGCCGGTGGCATGTAATTGGCGCTGCCTGTGAACCGCCATATTTCTTAGGATCTTCACACTGACTGGGATGTCATGGGGAACAACAATATCCCAGGCAAAATGGTGGGGAGCATGTACGTGCTACAGCACGTAAGTGATACCACCCATGATCGGGTGTTAAGAAGCAGGTTTTCTGGCTGCATTTAAAGGGTTAACACTCTGTGCAAGAGGTTGGGTCTTGGAAAACAAACCCAGACTATTGATCCCAATGAATCCCACTGGGTCCACTTATCGCTGATTGTGGCCCCTCCTTCTCCTTACACTGATATGGCTTGTGTCTTTAATTCCACTAAACTGGTGCTCCAAACAGTGAATCATTGGATACAAAAAGTTGCTCTATAGTTTGGAGCACACTACGGGTGCAGTACAGCTGAGAAACTAATCACATTTCTGTTGTACCTTTTTTCCTCCACACTTCCCTTGACTCAGATAATCCACAGTTTGTTGTCCCTCCTCCTATCTACCTTATCTTGGCTTATTCGCTTTGTATTTTCCCACTCATTAGTGATCATAAAGGCGAACTGTCTCTATTTAAATATGGAAAGTTATTAGATTAAAGTTATGGATTTTGATAATTGATCAATTAACTTTGTATTGCTTGATTTAGTGCAATGTTTACGCTCTGGCTTTTGCCGTATTTCCACATACTGTTATGTTTATTACATGATATTTTGTTATACTTGTTCTTCCTGTGTTTGAAAATTTTGATAACAAGATATTACAAAGAAAAATAGATGAATAGAAAAATCTATTTTGTGCCTGCAGCTTTAAATGTTTAATACAAGTTTAATCCCTGAAGCGCCTGTCCTCAGCAGCTTCATCTTCTCTTGCCATCTATTTCTGCATGTTCCAGACTAATTACTGAGATCACTGCATCCAAAACTTTTTTCAACATTTTGGAACAACTTAAATAAATTCCACAACCCTGAGGAACACCCCTTTCAATGAAAACAATTAGAGACTATGAAGAGGTAATAGGAAGTAAAATTCAATTACTGTGAGATTAGTGCCAGGATAAAGAGTTGGCTGAATGTGTTGATTCACTGTTGGTAGCTGCCTTGTTTCTGCCTTCATCGAGTCAGTGCCAGGGACCGCTGCCATCAGCTCCCTCAAGTTCATGCGCTGATATGTTGCTCAAGTAGAGATAAACTGTAGAACAGCTCCTATAAAAGAAACTGCCTGAGCTGAATAATTGTCTGTAATGTTTTCAATATCCCCAGACATGAAAATGTTGTTTTACCCTTGCATCAAACACCTTTTTGCCCACTGCCAATCTTAATTGGACTTTTTAATTTTCCACTTTAGGTAAATCGTATTTTGGACTGATTTAACATTGAACTGATTTAACTTTGGGTAACTCAAAAGAGCATTTTTTATAGGAAATTAGTTTTTATGCATTGTTCAAATTCAGGTCCTTGGGAAAGCTGGCTGCAGTACATTACTTCCACATACCCAGGAACTGCCTGAGCTGTCCAGAATGTGCAAAATCCCCCACCGGGCCTAGCCTTTGAGTGAGGCTGGAGACAGCCGGGGGCAGCTGTAACGGAGTGGCTGGCGGTTGCGGCACAGCACGCTATTGTCACGGTGCTGGTAGGGGACACCGGAGGGGCTGTCTACAGCCGGCAGGCTCCAGCCGGGCTGGTGTTGCAAGAAATGATGAGGGGAGCGGCTGCATAGCGGATCTCCTGGGGCAACCCTCAATGTCCGAGTGTGAGTCTCTGGTGATGGAAGGTGCCGGTGAAGAAGGCAGACGATTAGCAGGGACCCAGACGGAGAGAAGTTGAAGAAAACAACTTACAGTTCTTTATTTGAACGCAGGGAACGCAGCAACGTGCCTTAAAAGGGTAGATGGAGTGCTGAGAGGGAGGTTGGAGGGAGCCTCAGGGATAGTTCACCAGCCGGATGTAGAGGGCAGGGTGGGAGGCAGCTGTGTCCTGGTAGGAAGCTTCAGCTTGTCTGTAGGGCTTCAGGTATCATCTTAAAGGTAGATGATACCCTTTTTTCCTTCACTACACTAACTCTAGTCAGACTCATTTACAGGCAGGGGCTAGGCTCTTCCTGCTCTGTGTAGGGATAGACAGAGATTCTCACTCACTCACTGATTCTCCTAGGATTCCACACTGAATAATCAATCATCAGGCACATCTCCGGCCAGAGGTTTTATTACCTCCCTTTGGTCAGGTGGTGGTGCTCCTCCAATCAACATCTCAGCTTACAGAGCACAGGATGTAAACACATATCATGTTGACACAGCAATCTTGCATATACAAAAACTAAACTCTGCCTTGCCAGGCAGGATTCACCACTGCATACCCCTATGTCCTATCAGGCCATGTAGTGTAAGGTGATCATGCAGTGGACGTATTGAAACCTCCCGCCATTGCATCGGTCGGGGTTGGATACCACCGGGGCAATGGAAAAGAGCCGCCGGGCCCGACTAAGATGTTGGGGCACAGAGGGGGCTAAGGGCAACTTCTGGGAGTTGCAGGATGTGAGGGTAGGGACAACCGCCATGGTCCTGGAGACAAGGCACACCTGGGTTTGGTGTCGGATAAGACAAAAGCATGTAGCTGTATGACAGTGGTCGAGACGCCATTAAACCGAACGTACAGTCAGGAAAGGTGGGGTATGCCTGATCACATCCTTGCACCACGGGCCGATATTTGTTTATCAACGCTTCTTCCCTGCGGCATATTATAAGGTGTAATCTGCATTGAATTTAGCAATGCGACACAAGACACTACTGACGTCCTTACTCTAGAATGAGTGGCATCAGTGCTATTCTCTGTAACACCCGCGTCCGAAGGACCCGCAGTTTAGACTACCCCCAGTGCAAACCTCAGTTTGGGTAGGGTAACAGTCAGTGTTTTACATAGAAAGACGGTCCGACACCAGCCAAATACAACCTGAAAAAGCCATGAAAGGGTTTAACTGCAGGGAATACTGGAAGTATGGCACGTGTGCAAAAAACATGTTAGCAAAATCCACATTGGCTTATGAGCCAATGGGTACACATCTTATAAACAAACGGTTACAGAGGTAGATAGGCTACTCAGGGTAGCACGATGGAAATTGTTCTCTTTTCCGCAAAGAAAAGGCATTAAAAAGTGCAAAGCAGAAGGTCCTAACAAAAAGAGGCATTAAGTGCAAGTATAGTTAGTCAATAGCAATAGCAACTTTCCTCCTGGAGTATCTGGCAAAAGTCTCAGAAAGTTTCTCTAGTGACAAAGTCCATCTTCTGGGTACAGCCCGTGTGGTGGGAAAAAGTGCAATGAAGAAGCCAAAAGCGGTAGGGTTTTCCTTATGTGTAGAGGGGACGGGTCCTTTCGAAGAGAATTCTCTTTACTGAGATAAATAGGGTAAGAGTCTAGGAAGTTCTTGGATTGTAGGGCAAGACAGAATATAACAATATGTTACAGTTACTGAAAGTGGGCTCAGCCCTTCAGGGGTAATCTGCATCTTTCGTGGTAGTACTTCGGGTGTCAGAAAACAGTACCTGCTCCCGTCTGCGTGTGACACCAGCTGATTACTCTGCAGTAGCAGGAGCTTTACCTTTTGTGCTCCCTCTGAGAACCTCCGCAGTACGGCATGGAGAAGATAGATAACAATCTCCTCATCGTCGTCCTCTGATTCGGCGCTGGAGTCGGAGTACTCAGTCGGCATTCTGATGCTTCAGGGGTGCCAGACCAGTGGAGCAGGATCATCTCCAACCCTTCGGGCAGCAGTATTGGAGACTGCGGTGGGGTGAGGTCTCTCCGAAGGTACCTCTAGGAGTGGGAAACAAAAACAGAATTGAGGCACAGCAAGTTCAAGTAAACTGGGGGGCAGCAACACAAGGAGGTCTGTAAGTGGGGGTCGAGGTGAGAGGTGTGGACATAGGGGCAAAGGACGAGACATTCTTCAGACCGGGTCCATGTACCGGAGTGGTGACGGTTCCTCTTGGAAATCTGTAGACTAGGGGAGGACTGTCCTAAACTAGGTTATGGCCACGCTGTCCCAACGCCCATCTAGCTTACTGGTGAGGTGGTTGTTGCGCAAGCACACTTCCCACCACACACACTCCCCCTAACTGCCAGCTCGATCCCCACATCTCCTGGGGAAAAGGATCAGCACAGGCAGTACGAGCGAAGCACCTTTGTTTGTTTCTCCAGGGCTCTTTTAACGCAGATCCACAACTTTCTGATGCATCCGCACAGAGCCTCTCGGGTTCGTGAACCCAGTCAGTCTGGTGGGAGTAACGAGACTGGGAATCAGGGATCCATGTCCAGGCATCATCCGCAGGGAGATGGCGGTTCCCGAACATCAGATAATAGGGGTGTATCGTGGAGCAATGAGTGGTATTGTTGTAAGGTACACTAATTCGCAATAGTTTTGGCCAGTCAGCCGTTTTTGCAGGGGGTCAAGTCTCAGCATATGAGCTCAAGCCAACCAGGATTGCTCGGCAGGCCACTTCAGCACTTGGCTTCAAACTTTCAAACTGTTGGGAGGCAGACAGAGCGGGTTCACCAAAGTTCATGGGATTGGGACATTGAAGAGAGTGGCTACGGCTTGGTACTTCTCGATCCACTGGGGAGTCTCCCACATAGTAATCGAATGGGTACTTGTCCTCGGGATACAGGGACTAGGCACCGTGCGGCTAGAATGGGCAGGTCTCTTCATCAAGTGTTTAGAGGTTCTATTATCGCTGGTAGTCTGCCCTTGAAGCCCTGCAGGCATCGACACCATCTAAACGTCTCAGTCAGGTGAAGGCGGACAGGTGTGGGACCGATGGGATCTGACAGATTCCTCAATGGGCGCCACAATCTGTGCGCCGCTAGAAACATGCATGTCTCCTGAATTACATTCCGGGAACCGTTGGGCACGTTGGCTAGGGAGTGTGGAGAGCCTTAGACTCAGGGGAGCAGTTGCGGAGGACATGAGTACCCAGTACCAGGGAGAAGTGCCGTTTCGGGCCAACACGTGCACCAATCGCCCTGTCTGGTTAACTTCCAGTGGCTCCCAATGGTAGCGTGGCCCAGTAGCCGCGGATGGGAACGGGTTTCCTGTTGTAGCAATAATGTTCAAGTAAGCCTGGAGGATGGACTAGGAGTGCTTTCTCGCGGCATTTCTCGAAGGCAAGCACTACCGGAGGGTGGTCACTTGAGGCTTTGGTACAATGATAAGCGGTAGGTAGGGTACACCGTTGATGTTTACATCGAACCATGGGGCGAGTCCACGAACCTGGGACATCCAGTAAGCATCTCGGGGACTTACCAAGTTCTTCCCTTGGGGTCGTCCAGTTACCCAAGGGTTGTCGTTTAACTGACGAAATAATTCTCTTCATGCCCATATTATGGCAGTTAGCGGAACCGCGGAAGGGGTTCTTTGACTCCAGGTGGCTAACGACTCTGTTTTTGGGGCTGTTTAGTCGGAGATTCACGAGGAGTAGCTGACCGTACGGGTTTTGGAGGTTTCCTCCTCTAGCGGAGACAGTACTCCAAAATGGTCAACCGGATCCGAGGATTTGATGCAGGGGGTCCGCCCAGATTGAGAGACTGTCCTGCTAAGTCAGCACTCCGTGGCCGAGGATGAGGTGATGTCGAATGGCATGGGATAGCAAGCTAGAGCAGATCCTCCTTCACGGATTCAGGCATCTGTTTTCTTGGGGGGCGGCAGTAGGCGGTCTGGCCCTAATATGGTCAATGGCAATTTCTTAAACTCAAGGAGAGGCGGCTGGGTCATGTTGAGAAGAGATGATTTAGTGGACACCTTTGATTTCTATCAACAGTCCATCAGATAATTGTCCTTAAGGTTTGATCAGAGGTTTCCGGCGTTTGGGTAAGCAAGCGTTGATGCTTCCATGTCACTGTAGGGAGAGGGCAAGTCTCGCGAGGGGGCTTTGGGCGTTGGCTTTCCGAAGAATTTCTGCTTTCAACTCGGAGACAGTACATTTGTCAAAAGGTGTTGCGTAGCCTATCAAAGATCGGACCACGTGTCTGACATGTCTCGGGGCAAGACTGGACTCCCGGAGAGAGCGGTCCTTTCAACTGCCACGATGGATGCCACTTCGTACCTGTGAAGGGAGCCAAGGCGAAGGTGGCTAACAACCTTGTCCCTGATTCAGGGAGAGTGTGTGATTCTCCTCGTAACGGGTAAACCAGGGGGGCCCCCAGATAGTAGGGCATAGCAGAGGCATATGGTGGGAGTGTTCCCCCCAGGGACACTAGCTGTAGCAGGGATGAAGGGAACTCTCTGGAGGATTAACATGCTCCGGTTACCCGAGGAGGGCCAGGGGTGGACTTGCGCAAGTCCGATCTTCGTCCTGGCCGGAAATGGACTGGACTAGCGAGGGAGTTGTGGGGGACCCATGTCTTTGCTTGGCGATGGCTAGAAGGACTGGGCACTTTAAGACACAGCAATTCCGGGAGGTGAGCCCAATAACTACGTCGGAAACAATCTCTACCACCCTTTAACGGTCCCGCAGCGGTACTCATCAGGATCAGCCGCGGTGGACAGGACAGCTCACGGTCCAAGAAGGTCTCCGTTCCGAGGTCCGGCAGGCAGCGGGTTCAGTGATGCCCGCGTGTTCTCCAGTCGCACACTGCGCCGGAATCCGGCATGAGGCGCACATGTGGCAGGCTTCAGGGCGCGGCGCGCTCGAAGGAACCAAGATGCCGTAAACCCCTTCGTTGAGCCCGCACACGCTACCAGCCTCCTCACACGTGCTTCGGCGCACGCGCGCAGGGGGCGGGAGCTTGACGCCTCTGGAGTCCGCCAGTAAGATTTGGCGTGGTTGAATACTGTGCGCACAGCTCTGAGGACAGCTCAGCTGCACAGGGCCACGCAGCAGCGCGGATGTAGCAGAGCTGACACAGTTCTGCAGGAATTACCTTTGAAGTGCTGGACGGCCGCTGGGCCAGCCACATGCAGCAGTATAAAGTTCATGTAGAACACAAAATACATGGGCCTAAACCCGGATGGGCATCGGGTTGCGCAGCACAGTCGTTTTCTATAAAAGTTACGTCTTAGTGCCAGGATAAGCACAGAAAGTATATAATTGTCGTGACGCACTTGCAACCATCCCCAAGGGGCCTAGCCTTTGGAAGTGAGCCTGGAGACAGCCGAGGGCCCGCGCTACCAAGAGCTGGCGGCGGTTGCGGGCCCTAAGCACGCTATGTCAGGTGGCTTGGTACGGGGGGGACAACCCGGAGGGGCTGTCTAAGGCCTGGAGTCTCAGCCGGTGGTGTGGAAGAAAGATGAGGGAGCGGCGCTATAGCGGATCTCCCTGGGAAACCCCTCCATGTCCGAGGTGTGAGTTCTGGGTGATGGACAGTGGTGCCGGGCCTGATGAAGGCAAGCGTTATTACGCGGGACCAGAACGGAGACAGCAGTTGAAGCAAAAACAAGTACAGTTCTTTATTTGAACCGGCAGGAACCGCCTGCAAACGTGCCTTAACAGGTAGATGGAGTGCTGAGATGTGAGTTGGCGGGAGCCTAGGGATAGTTCACCAGCCTGGATGTGAGAGGGCAGGGGGAGGCAGCGGTGTCCTGGTAGGAAGCCCTCAGCGATTGTCCTGGTGGCTCAGGTATCACCTTAAAGGTAGATGGATACCCATTTTCCTCACTACACGAACTCTGTCGTAGACTCGCACTCTTCAGAGGGCAGGGGTAGGCTTCTTCGGCTGCTGGTATGGCTAGACAGAGATTACTCACTCACTCACTGAGTTCTCCTAGGATTCCACACCAGAATAATCATCCAAACCATTCTTGGCCAGGGGTTTATTACCTTCCCTTGGTCAGGTGGTGGTGCTCCTCCAATCAATATCTCGCTTACAGCGCACAGGATGTAACCACTCATAATGGGACAACAGCATCTGCATCATACAAAATAATTAACCTCTGCCTTGGCCAGGAGGATTTCACCACTGCCATACCCTATGTCCTATCAGGGCCATGTAGTGTAAAAGTGTGATTAATGCCGGTGGGACGCTTCGCAAAACCCTCCCTCGCCATTGCATCGGCTTAGAGGGTGTTGCACATGACTAATCAACCTGAGCTGGATGACTCATACACAGAAGCTGGGGAATGGTGCAGCGATTGATAACTTCTGCCTGTCAGGGACAGCACCGTGATAACGTATTCTCACGCATATACTGGACAGGACAAGGCTGAAGAACTGCATAATTTCAGTGTGGAGATAAGTCAGGGCAGCCAATGGAACGACAGCCTCATTATCATAATTCTATAATTGTTCATTCAGCAAAACCATTCAGTTCAGGGATTAAACAAGATATTTTCTGCATCACTGTAGCTACAGCACTCTCAAGTTCAAACAAATGGTAGATTTCCTATAAAATATTTTGAACCTTTAACCCAAGTACAAGGATTTTAATTTCACCGCCAGTTTAAGGATTTGGACTTCATTGCCAGTTTTTAGTGGTGGCTGTTCCAGACAGATCAAGTGATGCTTATGAGTGGGACTAAACGAGTTGAGCTCAATTAACAAATTGAGGTCAGAACTTGCATAGCTCTATTTTGTCAAATTTCAACTTGCAGAGGACAAAACACAGGTACTATAGGAAGGGTCCCCCATAATAATAGCCTTACACAGTGCCACCGTGATAGATTAGTTGTATTTTGACAAAAAGTCAACTGCAGTACCACCACAGGGAAAATTATGTATTACATAACTTCTTTTAAAATCAATGGGAAGACCAAGGAAAATGAGGACAAGAATACATTTTCTTCTTAGTTGGCCAAATTTACAAGTCTGATCTTTCAGTAAATCCACAATTCTTGGATATATTAGACCATACCTCCTAACTCCACTCCTTAGTTCTCACTCATAGCCTTGGCTAGGCAGCTCCTTACTCTGTCCTGTCACCTCTACCAAAATAAAGAAGTGTTTTTAACATCATTCCGGTGAGTGCTGCATTTTCCTCTCTTTTTTTGCCTCATCTGTCTGCATATAATGGATGTGCACCCTGGACTGCTTTGATTTCCCTAATGCCCAGTCTCCTGCCTTTGGTCTGCAGAAGGTGTTTGTTAATTTTGGTGTGAGCACTGCCGGCCATTAGACTTTGTTTTCTCCTTTCCCTCCTGACTCACAGTATAATGCCCACTCAGGATGCAAATAAAGTTGGGAACATAACGCTCACCACCAAGTGTAGCTGCCAAAATTAGGAACTCGCCTGCTTAACGAAGACCTGTCAGGTAGGTATGGGGCCCTAAACCAATTACACTCCCTTATGGACCTGTGGATTAGGGTCATCCCAAATTAACCTTTTTGAAGCATTTATATGTTAAAAAATGAAAAAGTAATATTAAATGCCTAGATGTGAGTCTGATGTGCCTTGCTGCCGGTTCCTCTAGCGATACAGGAAGTGAAGCCGGGACAGTATCCTGGCTTTTCTGCCCATACTCTGTACCTAATGGGGCAGATTTATCAAGCAGTCTGAAAGTCAGAATATTTCCAGTTGCCCATGGCAACCAATCACAGCTCAGCTTTCATTTCACCAGTGCTCATGAATATTTTAAAGGGGAGCTGTGATTGGTTGCCCTGGGCAATTGGAAATATTCTGACTTTCAGACTGCTTGATAAATCTGCCCCAATATGTTTGTGCAGTGAAGCCAGGGTGTTATACTCTGGCTTCATTTGCCGGAACACCCAGATACCAAGGGAACAAGGGACGAGGTGAGAATTAAGATTTTTTTTTTTCCAGCATGCATAATGGGACACTAAACAACCGATCCATAAGGACCTGTGGGTGGTTTAGTGTTCCAAATCACCCTGACAGGTTCCCTTTAATCCAGAATGGTTGGGAGATAAGGCAACAATCCTTATGTAGCTGATCTAACTATAAGCAAGTACAGTTATAGTACTGGTGTTTCTTGAGGCCTTCTTTTGTTAAACACATTAACACATAAATTTCCATTATGTGTGTATTGGAACAACACAAAAGACAAATTTTACACAAAACTTAAAAAATGGGCATCGTCAACTTAATATTTGGTTGCACACCAATAAGTAGAAATAACTGAAATCAATCAATCCTATAACCATCAACAAGCTTTTCAACTGGACTATTCATCTTTTGCACACTTCTCCAGGTCTATCCCAACAGCCTCTCCCAACAGCAATTTCAAGGCCAGCAGCACACAACCGTGGTGGGTTCATAAATCATGTATTGTGCATTGGCCAATTTTCAAGGACAGATCACAGTGCAGTGGATGGTCAGACCTCTACTGAACACTATAAAGAGTGAGTTACACTGGTGCTCCAGAGAGGGTCCCAATCCCATAAAGAATTTTGTAAACTCCAGTCACACTGTTATGTTGAAAATTCTGGTTTTTATTTCCACATCCAAACATCCAAAGTTGTTTCAGTTGACGTTTCAGTCAAACAATTGACCTTCATCAGACTGTAAACATATAGGGGCACATTTACTTACCTGTCCCTTGTGCGATCCCCGCTGTGCGTTGTCTGACGATCATGGACTCCAGTGCGATTCACTAAGACTGCGCGCCCGATTTCCTGCTTGTGTCGCTTCCCCGCTCAGGTCCACCGGAGTTTGCCATCTTCTTCCTGGTGCATGCACCATCTTCTTCCTAGTGCATGGATTGCGACACAAATTCAAATGTTAAATCCTGCGCTCAGTTCGAATCCGTCAGATCATCCGACGGCCTGCCCCCCAATTTGTGTCGCATGAAAGCCAGCGCGTAAAATCCGATCGTGTGTGCCAGAATCCCCTTTTAAATGCAGCGCAAAACTGTTGTCGTCGAAATATCCAACGTTTGTGCGGTCCGTGGACCCTTAGTAAATGAGCCCCATAGTGTAGATACAAATTAGAGAATCAATATCCATAAGCTATTTACACATACACAAAATTGTAGAACTGTAGGACAGCGAAGCTGATCTATCACATCATATAAAAGGATGAATTCATATAGGTATTAACCCCTTAGCGCTCCGCGCCGTAGCTGTACTGCGCAGCTTCCGACGATTAGCGCTCAGCGCAGTACAGCTACGGCGCGAGCGCATACTATTTTAGAATTGTCACCACGTCGCGAGATTTGGGTGACAGAGGCAGGAGGAGTTCCTGTCTCCGTCACCCGACCAATCAAATCGGTCCCGCCCGCCGATCGCCGTGATTGGCCAGTCAAACCTGACTGGCCAATTACAGCGATTTTAGCTAAACAACGTGCTTTTGTAGCACTTTCCTCTCCTCCAGCGGCACCAGTTTTGGTTTGGTATCGCTGGAGAGAGGAACGACGTTACTGTGGTGCACACAAATACACTTTACCATAAATGTGTTCTGATCCTATCTGATCCCTATTGTTCCCTACAAATTCCCATCCCTATTGTTTTGCCTGTGTCCTGTGTGTTCCTGTGTGACGTTGTGTGATTCCCATGTGTCTTTCCGTTTTTCCTGTCTTCCTTCTGAACCCAAACGCACTGTTTCAGTGCCGTGTGTTAGCGTTGTTCTGCACTGACGCACTTTCAGTGGCCGATAGTGTGTGTGTGAATAGCGCTGCACAGAATCCTTTAGCAGCTAGCGGTAGGGTAGTTAGTTTGTTTAGGGCAAGCTAGGTGATTTGTAGCGCCTTTTTGCGCGGTGCCATGGGTTTTTTTTCGGTGCTGGTAATATTTTTTTAGCGCCTGTAGAAGTACTTCTAGCTATTTTGTGGTGCCATCTGTGCGGCTGGTCCGTGTGGTTTGGTGTGCATTATATTTTTTTTTGTGTGCTATACTGGTGCGGCTTGTCCGTGTAGTTTAGTGCGCATTATTTTTTTTGTGTGCTATCTGTGCGGCTTGTCCGTGTAGTTTATGCACATTATTTTCGTGTGCCATCTGGCGGCTTTGTCCGTGTATTTGGTGTTGCATTATCTTTTTTTTTTGTGTCCTATCTGTGCGGCTGTCCGTGTGTAGTTAGTGCACCATTATTTTGTGGTGTGGGCCATCTGTGCGGCTTGTCCGTGTAAGTTTGGTGCGCATTATCTTTTTTTTTTTGTGTGTATCTGTGCGGCTTGTCCGTGTAGTTTAGTGCACATTATTTTTTGTGTGTGCATCTGTGCGAGCTTGTCCGTTGTAGTTTTGTGCGCATATTTTTTTTGTGTGTCTATCTGTGCGGCTTGTCCGTGTAGTTAGTGCACATTATGTTTTGGTGTGCATCTGTGGCTTGTCCGTGTAGTTTGGTGGCATATTTTTTTTGTGTGCTATCTGTGGGTTCGTGTGTTTGGCACATTATTTTTTTGTGTGCCATGGCGGATGTAGGGTAAAGGGCTAACGTACGTATCCGTGTAGTTTGGTGACATATCTAATTTCTAGTTCTCAATTTTTTTTGTGTCTGCAATGTCTCAGAAGCGTTACACCGGTGGAGGCATATAACTGCTGCTCTGGACCGGTTGCGGGCTAGTGGGGTGATGGTCCCTTTTACCTATCATCATCCTCCTGTCATCTTCCAGTGCCTGGAAGGCCCCCAGAAGGCGCCTAGGGTCCAGGGACTTCGGGAGAACTGGGACTTCTGGAGATGTGGGGCAGGAGAAGTGCCTGGGACTTCTGCAGGAGAAGTTGCCTGGGACTTCTGCAGGAGAGTTTCTGGGACTTCTGCAGGAGAAGCGGTCGGGGCTTCACTGACCCCACTGGGTAGCCCCAGATAATTATACCCCTCAGGTCCCTGACTTTTTGGGCCATCCTGGAATTCTACTTGACACGACAGGGCTCAGAGCAGTGGACTTTTTAATTTTTTTTTGATGAGGCGCGGCTGAATTATTTATATTTCAGACAAATCTTACGTGCACAACATATGCCCAAAACCCACGCTTTATCAGTCAAACCTGACTGGCCAATTACAGCGATTTTAGGCTAAAAAACGAGCTTTTAGCACTTTCCTCTTCCTCCAGCGGCACCATTTTGGTTTGGTATCGCTGGAGAGAGGAAAGAGCGTTACTGGCTACAATACTTCACTCCCCTATTTCTTTACTCCCCATACTCATTCTTGATGTTCAACATGCATCCTATTAGAAAGATCACACACCATGCCGCCCATCACTTTATTAATTTTACTTATTTATTCCATTGTGCAGAGTTTACACTTGTCATGGCCAACCCCAGTTCCCGGTCTCGCTCATCACGGTATTGTTGCATGTCACCATGTTTTTAGTAGGCTTGCGTGGCTGTTACTTATTCCACAGATCATGCATTATATCCACTGACCAACTTCCTTCTTCCTTCTACTACTTTTTCTAGTCTTGTGTACTATTTCTTAATTAATCATTTTATTCGACCCCATTCCTAGTGTCCCTGACCTCCTGTGTGACCTTCTCCTTTGCGACACCTGATACATTATGGTAATAGTCACGCACTTTCTCGTCATTGCCGGATGCGTATTTCATTTTTCAGTCTTCGACGGTATAGTCCCTAGCCATCACCTGGTGTATCACCACACCATGATCGAGGATCAAACATACACTTTTTATGAGATAAATCACTATTATCCTATTTCACTGTTAGACTGGTTATCTACTACACGTTTTACTTTACCACCTAGCCTGTATAGTGTTTGGGGGAAGTGTTGGGCTGTTTTAAGTCCTTGGTCAATGGTGTTTACTATCTGCAGAATTTTCTCAATAGAAGCCTAGACCGTTTACCCATCACGATAACAGACCCCAGCACCAGCCGCGGTTGTAATTGCCATGGTCAAAGCTGCGGGCCGGTTGTGCTGTTAATTGCCGGTGGGCGGCCGGTCAACCGCCGGAGAGTGGGGTGGGTGTAGAGTCGTAACACCGGGAAGGAACAGTCCCCGGGATCGTCATGGGGAACAACACTTCTCCCACGGCAAAAGGGGGGGGAGCCGGTACGTGCCGACAACAGTCACGGTGCAAGTGAGATCCACCCAAATTGCAATCGGGTTTTGCTGTTAAGAAGCAGGTGTTCTGGCCTGCATGTAAGGTGGTTTACACCTCATGTGCCAAGAGGGTTGGGTCTTGGAAAACAAACCAGAACAGTGATTGGATGCCCAATGAATTCCCACTGGTCCACCTTATCGGCTGATTTGTGGCCCCCGTCACTCTCCGATGTAGCAGCCTGAATGTCGCTTGTTGTCTTTTAATTCCCTACACTGGTGGCTCGACACCAACCGTGAATCATTGGATCAAAAAGTTGCTCTATAGTTTGGAGCACACTACGGGTGCAGTACAGCTGAGAAACTAATCACATTTCTGATTGTCACCCCTTTTTTTCCTCACACTTCCTTGACTCAGATAGATACCACATTTGATGTATTCCCCTTCCTCCTATCTACCGTCATGCTTGGCTTTATTTTGTGTTCGCTTTGTATTTTTTGTCTTTTCCTGGTTTCCCAGCTCATTGAGGTGGAATCATAAGGCGAACTGTCTCTATTTCAACTATGGAAAGTTATTAGATAAAGTATGATTGATAATTGTCATTAACTTTGTATTGCTTGATGAGTGCAATGTTTACCTTCTGGCTTTTGCCGTAATTTCCACATAAACTGTTATGTTGATTACATGAATATTTTGTTATACTTGTTTCCTTCCTGTGTTTGAAATTTGATAACAAATATTACAAGAAAAATAGATGAATAGAAAATCTATTTTGTGCCTTCAGCTTTTAAATGGTTTAATACCAAGTTTAATCCTGAAGCGCCTGTCCTCAGCAGCTTCATCTCTCTTACCATCTATTTCTGCATGTTCCAGACAATTACTAGATCACTGCCCCAAAACTTTTTTCAACATTTTGAAAACTTAAATAATTCCACAACCCTGAGGAACACCCCTTTCAATGAAAACATTAGAGACTATGACGAGGTAAATAGAAGTAAAATTCAATTACGGTGAGATTAGTGCCAGATAAAGGAGTTGGCTGAATGGGTTGATTCACTGTGTGGTATATCTGCCTGTGTGGTTCATTCCACATTCCATCTGAGCTCAGTGCCAGGGACCAGCTGCCATATAGCATCACCTCAAGTTCATTTGCGCTTATGATTATTGTATGCTTCAGTGAGACATAAAACTGTCTAACAGCTCCTAGAAAGAAACGCCTGATCTGTAATGTAATGTCTGTATGATTTTTTCAAAATATCCCCAGACATTAACATGTTGTTTTACCCGTGCATCAAACACTTTTGCCCCACTCTCTCTGGCTCAAATCTTATTGGACTTATTAATTGTCCACTCCTTATGTAAATCTTATTTTGGTGTCACTGAATTTTTCTAAACATTGATTGAGTTAACTTGGGCACTCAAAAAGAGCATGTCTTTGTATACTTAGGTAATTTTTTTCGTATTTACATGGCGTTGTTCAAATTCCAGGTCCTTGGGACAGCTGGCCGGCTTTACCTTACTTATCCACAAATATACCGAGCAGGAAACCTGCCTGAGTGTCCAGAACCTGTGTTGCAAACAGCTCACCCCCACCGGGTGCCTAGCCTTTGAGTAGCTCGAGGCCTGTCAGAGACAGGCCGGGCCCCCCGCTGATCAACCTAGACAGGGGTGGCTGGCTTCGTGTGCGTCCTGTCACATGCTACGCTATGTCACGGTGCTTGGTACGGTGTGGTAAACCGGAGGGCTGTCCTACAGCCTGGCAGGTTGTCCTCCAGCACGGTGGTCGTTAGGCAAGAAATGAAACTTTGAGAGGGATCGGCTGCTATAAGCAGGATCTCCCTGGAGCAAGACCCCCAATGGTCCCGAGTGTGTGTGTCTCTGGTGTCGACAGGGTTGCCGGTGATGAAGGCTGCCGTATTAGCAGGACCAGACGGATCAGACAGTAAGTATTGAACATACATACACTTATAGTTCTTATTTGTGAACCGGAGGACAAGGAACCATACTGCAGCATAACTTGCCTTAACAAGGTAGATGAGTCTGAATGTGAGTTGGAGGGACCTCATGAGAATCAGTTCACCAGCCTGGATGTAGAGGCAGGCTGCGGAGTGAAATCAGCTGTGTCCTGTAGGGAAACTTCAGTCTTGTCACATGTAGGTGCTCCAGGTATCACCTTTAAAGGTAAGTATGATACCTTTTTCCTCACTACACTAACTCTAGAGATCGTCTAGTGACTCCTTTCTTATCATGGCTTATGGGCCAGGCTCTTCCTGCTCTGGTATGGTCTAGACAGAGATTACTCACTCACTTCACTGATTCTACCTAGTGTTCCACCCTAGAAAAATCATCAATACATTCCTGGCAAGGTTTTATATACCCCTTCCCTATATGGTCCGGTGGTTGGCTGCTCCCTTCATCACAACTGTCATCAACATATTACAGAGCACAGGATGTACACATTCATGGACACAGCATCGTTGCTCTATACAAATCGTAACCTCTATGCCGTTGCCCGTTGGGGGGCAGAGTCACCAGCGTGCAATACCCCTATGTCTATCAGGCCAAGAGGCTAGTGTATAGGTGATTATACAATGGCAGGTGGCGAACTATTGGCGCAAACCGCGCCTCCTCGCCATGCATCGGCGAGTGTGTTGTGCATTCCCCGGTGTGGGCCTATTGAAGAGCCGCCCTCGGGCGGCGACTGACAGATGGTGTGGTGGGTCACAGAGGGGGTAAGGGTCACTTTCTGGAAGTGCAGTGCTATGTGAGTTCGCAATGGAACAAAACGCACCATGGTCCTGGAGACTGGCACCTGGCTTGTGTCCGGACGAAAGACAAAAGCAATGTAGGCTGGGGTGATCAGTTGGTCGCTGACTATTAAAGCCATTAAACCGAACTGTACAGTAAGGAATAGGCGTCGGTGCGCATGATACCCTGTAATCCACTTCCTTGTCACCAAGGCCTGTATTATGTGTTTTCATCATACGCTTCTTCCATGGCGTGCAATTATAGTAATAGTGGATATCTGCAGTTGCATGTTATGTGCATATGCGCACACAAGTAACCGGATTACCCTCCTGAACGTCCTTACCCACCTTAAATGAGTGGCCCATCCAGGTGCTATCTCTTGTAACCAACCCTCCGGTCCCCCGAAGGCCACGCAGTTTTACGGACTACCGCCCAATGGCGAAACCATCGTAGTGTTTGTGTGTGGAAAGGTAACATTCAGTGCTTTTACATAGAAAACGGTCCGACTATGTGCTGCCACAACTACCCAACCTGAAAGCCTATTAAAGGGATTAATGCTGACCACTGGCAGATATGACATACAGTGTGCAAACATGTTAGCAAATCCATTGGCTTAGGCAGCCCGAATTGGTACACATCGTATAAACCTAACGTTTACAGAGGTAGATAGGCTATCAGGGTAGCACTTGGTAAAATGTCTCTTTCCTGCAAGAAAGGCAGTAAAAGTGCAATCAGAATGTCCTGGCTTACCTAAAAAGGAGGCATTAGTGCAATATAGTATTCAATATCAATAGCAACTTTCCCCTGGAGTATCTGGCAAAAAGTTCACAGAAGGTCTCTAGTGACAAGTCCATCTTTCTGTACTGCCTTGTTGTGGGGAAAATTGCATGAAGAAGCAAAGGTGCTCTCCTCTATGTGTAGAGGGACAGGGTCCTCTCCTTTGAAGAAATCATCTTCTATTACTTGAGAATAAAAGGGTAAAGTCTCAGGAAATCTCTGGCTCTTTAGGTCCTTACGGACAGTATATATCCAATATTGTTACAGTACCTGAAGTGGGCTACAGCCCTTCAGGGTTAATCTGCATCTTCTCGCTGGTTAAGTACGTCGGTGTCAGAACAACGTACCTGCCTCTTTATCCTTCTGACTAGCTCTCTCTTCTTGCGGGAGGCACCCAGCATTGATACTCCCTGCAGGTACGCACAGGGAGCTTTACCTGTTGTCTCCCTTTGAACCTCGCAGTTCCGGCCTGAGAGATAACAATCTCCCTCATCGTCGTCCTCTGATTCAGCTCTTGGTCGTCGAAGATCTCAGCTGTGCTATCAAGATATACTTCACGGGGTTGCACAGTTGGATAGCCGGATCAGTGCCTACGCACAGGGAAGCAGTATGTGGAGACTTCGGTGTGTGTGGGGACGCGATATGTACGTCTCTGGTAGGCTCCGAAGTGTACCACTCTTACTGAGTGGAAACAAAACAATAATTGTAGGTCCCAGTCACAAGTTCCACAGAAACTGGGGGTACGGTTCTGATACTCAGAGGTCTTAAGTTTGTGGACTCTACGGTGAGAGGTGATGGACATCAGGGGCAAAAGGACGAAGACATGCGACCCTTCACGGATTCCTATGTACCGGACTGGTGAGTGGTTCCTGCGGACGGTCCCTCTTGAAATCTCGTAGACTTCAGTGAGAATACTGTCCCTAACTAGGTACTGCGCTCACAGCTCTAGATGTAACTGTCCCTATGATACGGCCACAAATTTACTCGTCTTACTGTGGTGATGGTTTGTTTGCGCAGACCAACTCGTCTCCTTGGGCCTGACTAAAAGGCTCAGCACAGGGCATACGATCGAAGTCCCCTTTTTTCTGTGTTTCTCCCGGCCTCTTCTAACCGAAGATTCCACAACTTCTCTGGCATCCGCCCAGGCGCCTCTGGTGTTCGTGACCCAGGCATCTGGGGGAGTAAAGACTGGGAATCAGGGGACGTCCATGTCCCATGTCATATCCGCGGGAGTGGCCGTGTCTCCCGAACATCAGATAATACGGGGTGTATTCCTGTGGAGGCAATGAGGGGGATTGTTGTACAGTTACACTAATTCGGGCAATAGTTTTGGCCAGTCCAGCCCTTTTTGTCAGGGGTCAGAGTCCCTCAGCATATTGAGCTCAAGCCACCAGGATTTGCCTCGGCAGGCTCAACCTTCCAGCACTTGGCTTCACTTCCAACTGTTTTGGAGCAGACAGAGCGGTTTTCGCACCAAGTCTCTCAGGTATGGACACTGAAGAAGTGGTCTACGGCTGGGTACTTCTCAAATCCACTGGGGAGTCTCCCACATTTAGTAATAATCGAATGGGTACTTGTCCTCGGGATACAGTGACTGGCTCCTGGCGGCTAGAAATGGGGCAGTCTTCATCAGCTGGTAGAGGTTTCTACTAATCGCCTGGTAGTCTTGACCTGACGCCCATGCAGGCTCGACACCATACTCCACCGTCTCGTCACAGGTTGAAGGCGGACATGTTTGGGGATCCTTGATCCGGGCTCCTGCATATTTCTCCTTAGGGCCAGCAAACTTCTGTTGCGCCGCTATAAACCCTGCATAGTCTCCTGACTTCCTTCCGGGAACCGTTGGGCACTGTTGGCAGGGATTCGTGGAGAGCCTTCAGCAACTTCAGGGTAGCAGTTCGGAGGACATTGGGTACCCATACCAGGGAGAAGTTACCGTTTTCGGCACACTTGTCACCACTACGCCCTGTCTGGTTTAACCTCAAAGTGTCTCGCAATGTTTAGCGTGGGCTCCCCGTAGCCGCGGATGTGAACGGGTTTTTCCGTTCGTAGCAATAATGTCAAGTAACCTTGGGAGGCGACAAGGATGCTTTTCCTCGGCATTTCTCGAAGGCAGCAACTCCGGAGGGTGGTCCTTTAGGAGCCGGTAATCATTAGGCCGGTAGGGTAACTCCGTTGATGGTTACATGAACCATGGGGCGAGTCCCCACGACCTGGCATCCAGTTACATCTCGGGACTTACAAGTTCTTCCTTTCGGAGGTCGTCCCTTAGCTCCAAGGCGTTTTGTCGTTTAACTGACGAAATCTTCTCTTCATGCCCATATTTAGGGCAGTAGCTCAGCCGCTGACGTCGTTCATTCCATGACTTTCCAGGTGCTACTGACATTCGCTTCTTTCTGGGTGCGCTGTTTAGTCGGAGATTCACGAGGAGTAGCTGAACGTTACCGGTTCTTCTGGAGGTTTCTCCTCCTAGCGGAGGACAGTTTACTGTCCAACTGGGTCAAACCGACTACGGGATTTGATGCAGTGTGTCCCCAGATTAGAGACCGTCCTGCTAAGTCAGCAACTTCCGTAGCCGCGAGTAGGTGAATGTCGCTGCATATGGATAGCAAGCTAGCGCAGATTCCTCCATTTCCACGGATTTCATCAGGCTCTTTTCATCAGCGGTCCAGTAGGGGGCGGTTCGGCTCCCCTAATATGTCAATGGCAATTCCCTTAACCTCAGGAAAGGAGGCCTGGGCATTTAGAAGAGATGACTTTAAGTTGACACAACCTTTGATTCTATCAACACAAGTCCGTAATAATGTTTCCCTTAAGGTTTGATAGAGGGGGTTTTCAGCGTCTTTGGGCTCAAGGCAGTGATGGCCTTCCATGTCTCCTGTAGGGAGAGGGCAAAGTCGCGGAGGGACTCTTGGGGCTTCTGTCTTTTTCCCGAAGAATTTCTGCTTCAACTCGGAGACCGTACACTTGTCAAGGTGTTGCGTGAGCATCAAGATCCGGACCACGTTTTGACACTTGTTCCTCGCTGTATGCCAGACTTTTGTGACTTCCCTTTTGCCCCGGAAGCGGGTCCTTTCAACCCGCCCGATGAGGATGCCCACTTTCCTGGTATCCTCTGTGAATGGAGCAAGCCCAAGGTGGCTCAACCACTTGTCCGCTGAATTTCAGGGAGAGTGGTGTGATTCTCCCTCGTAATAGGGTATAACCAGGGGGCCCCCAGATGTTATGGGGGCCCCATAGTCAAGGAGGTCATCATCATGGTGGGAGTCCCAGGGACACTAGCTGTATGTCAGGTGCAGCTGAATGGAACTTCTCTGGAGGACTTAACATGCTATACCGGTACCCTGAGGAGGGACCAGGTGGATGGGACTTGCGTACCAGTCACCGTATCTTTCGTCCTGGCGGACCATGACTTGGACTAGCTGAGGGGAAGTCTGTGGGGTTACACAATGTCCGTTGCTATGGGCGATGGCTAGACTGGGACGTGGGCACTTTTAAGACACGGCAGTCCGATTCCCGGGGAGTTAGCCAATAACCTAGCGTCGGAAACAATCGCTACTCTACCCTCTCCCACCCCCCTTTAACTCCCCAGCGGTACTCACTCGAGGATCAGCCGCGGTGCAGGACAGCTCCGGTACACGAAGGTCTCCGTTCCTCCCGATGTCCGGCAGGCAGCAGGGTCAGTGATGCTCCGGCGTGTTCTCCAGTCGGCTGGCCCGAGGACACGTGCGCGGACTCGGATTAGGCGCACTACTGCTTGGAGGCTTCATGCGCGGCCTGACGCCGAAATCCAAGATGGCCGATTACCCCTCTTCGTTGGCCGGCCGCACCGCTCCAGCTCCTCCTCCACGGTGCTTCGCGCCACTCGCGCAGGGGGCGGGATCCTAATGAGCCTCTGTAGTTTCCCGCCAGTCAAGATTGGCGGGCTTTAAATCCTTGCTGCCGGCCACACGCCCTCTGAGTAAATGCTTCAGCCAGCAGCGCCGGATGTAGCAGAGCTGACACAGTATTCTTTGCAGGAATTAACCTCCTTAGTGCTGGAGCGCGGCCGCTCACATCGGACATGGCAGCAGTATAGTTTCAATTTAGCACAACCATCAATAATACTCTGGCCTAAACCCGGATGGCAATCAGTGGTTAGGCAGGCACAGTCTTTTTCTTAATAAAGTACAGTCCTTTATTGCCAGGATAAGGCAGAACCAGAATTATACTACTCCTGTTCGTGACGCCACTTGCACATCCCCCACCGGGGCCTAGCCTTTGAAGTGAGGCCTGGAGACAGCCGGGGGCCCGCGGTCCAGAGTGGCTGGCGGTCTGCGCCTAAGCACGGACTATTGTCACGGGTGCTTGGGTCGGGGGATGCCGAGAGGCTTTCGCACAGCCTGGCACTGGTTCCCCATCAGGTGGTGTTGCGGCGAAAGCAAGTACGAGCTGTGGACGGACGTAGCTATAAGGCTGGGATCTCCTTGGGCAACCCTCCTCAATTTCCCAGTGTGTGAGGTCCTCTGGGTGGATGGACAGGGGCCGGTGATGGATGCACGGCCTCATTAGGGCATGGACCCGACGGAGCCAGAGGTATTGAAGAAAACACTTTACAGTTCTTTCCATATATTCTTCAACCAGGCGGAACCGCTAGTCACGTGCCTGTGAACAGGTAGATGACGTGTGCTGAGCAGATGTGAGTTTGGAGGAGCCTCTAGAGATAGTTCACCAGCCTGGATGGTAGAGAGCAGATACGGGGAGCAGCTTTGTCTCCTGGCTAGTGAAGCTGTCAGCTCCGATCCTGTTAGGGCTTCAGGTATCACCTTTTAAAGGTAAGATGATACCTCTTTTGTCCGTCCCTCACTACACTAACTTAGTCTTCGACTTCCACCTTCAGAGGCAGGGCTAGGCTCTTCCTGCTCTGGTAATGGGCTAGCAGAGATTACTCTCAACTCACTCACTGTGCATTCTCCCGAGGATTCCACCCTAGAAATAATCATCCAACTTCCTGGCCAGAGTTTTTATTACCGTGCTCTCCTTTTGTCAGGTGGTGGCCTGCTCCTCCATCAACATCTCAGCTTACAGAGCACAGGATGTACAACATATCATTGGACAACATCATCTTTGACATCATACAAAATAATTAACCCTCTGCCTTGCCAGGCAGGATTTCAGCCACTTGCAAATACCCCCCTATGTTCGCCTAATCAGGGCCATGTAGTGTAAGGTGATTACATGCAGGTGGGCGTATTCGGCAAACCCTCCCTCGCCATTGCAAGTCGGCGAGGTGTTGCACATGACTATCACCTGAGCTGGATGACTCATAACCAGACGCTGGGGATGGATGCAGCGATTGATTGAACTTCTGCCTGTCAAGGGACAGGCACCGTGGAAACGTATTCTCTTCACGCCACTATAATGGACAGGACAAGCGGTAATAACTGATATTTCACGTGTGGATATAAGCCAGGCAGCCAATGGAACGACTGCCTCATGTACCATTATTCTATAATTGTTCCATCAGCAAAACCATTCGTTCAGCGGATTAAACAAGATTATTTTTGCATCACTGTTAGCTACCGAGCATCTCAAGTCAAACAAATGGTAGATTTCCTATAAAATATTTAGATCCTTTACCAAGTACAGGATTTATATTTCACGCCAGGTTTAAGGATTGACTTCATGCTCAGTTTTAAGTTGGGGGCTGTTCTAGACAGATTCAGTGATGCGTATGAGTGGGGAAATAACGGTTGTCTCAATTGAACAAAATTGAGGTCAGAAACTTGATACCTCTATTGGTCAAATTTCACTTGCAGAGGAGGACAAACACATGGTAAGGAGGGTCCCCCATATAATAGCATGCCTACACAGTGCACGTGATTTTTAGATTAGTTTATTTGACACAAAAGTCAACTGCGTCCACCAACCACGGGACCCATTATTGATTACATAATTCCTTTTCAAAATCAATGGGCCACGAGACCAATGCATAGAGTACAAAATGCTACATTTGCTTCTTTATTGGCCTACATTTACGTCTGATCTGTTCAAGTAAATCTCCACATTCTTGGATTATATAGACATACAGACCATACCTTCACACTCCTTAGTTTCTCTAACTTATAGCCTTGGCTAGGCGCTCCTCTCACTACGTGTCCTGATTTCACCTCTCTCACCAAATAAAGAAGTGTGTTATTACACATGCCGGTGATGCTGCATTTTCCTGCTGTCTTTTGCCTCGCATATTTGCATATAATGGACGTGCACCCGGACTGCTTGATTTCCCTAATCGCCGTCTCCTCCTTTGGTCTGCAGAAGGTGTTTTGTTAATTGTTGGTTGTGAGCAGTGCGGCATTAGACTTTTGTGTCTCCTTTCCTCCTGACTCACAGTATAATGCCACTCCGCAACGGATGCAAATAAAGTTGGAAACTATAACGCTCACCACAACGTGTAGACTGCCAAATTAGGAATCCTGCTTAACGAGAAGACCTGTCAGGTGTATGGGGCCCTAAACCAATTACAACCTCCTTATGGACCTGTGGATTAGGGTCACCCAATTAACCTTTTTGAAGCATTTATATAAAATGAAAAAAGTTTTAAGCAGAGAGCAGTGCCGGGTCAGCTACAGAAGTCACGGAGTATCCTTATTTGCCCCTATTACCTTGGGCATTCAGCTTATCAGAATATTCGTTGCCCAAAATCCACTCGTTCATTGTGCACTCTGATATTTGAGGGACTGATGAGCGGTTCCCTGGTGCATACGGAAGTAAGCGGATTTTCCTGCTGTTTCAATGCCTGATATCTGTCCTAATATGTTTGTGTGCAGTGAAGCCAGGGTGTTATACTTGGCTTTCATTTGCCGAACACCTCGATACGCAAGGGAACAAGGGACCGAGGTGAGATTAGATTTTTTTCTTTTCCGCATGCATAATGGGACACTAAAACAACCTCGATACATTAAGGACCTGTGGCGTTATATATGGTTAGTGTTCAGCAAATCACCCTGACAGGTTCCCTTTAATCCAGAATGGGTGGGAGATAAGGCCAACAATCCTTATGTAGCCTGATCTAACTGATAACAAGTACAGTCTATAGTACTGGTGTTCCGTTGGCCTCTGTTGTTAAAAATTTAACACATAACATTCCATTATGGGTGTATGGAACAACACAAAGACAAATTTTACACAAAACTTAAAAAATGGCATCGTCACCTTAATATTGTGGTTGCAAGCACACCAATAAGCTGAAATAACTTGAAAATCAATCAGATCCTATAACCATCCACAAGCTTTTCAACTGGACTACTTATCTTTTGCAATATTCTCAGGTCTATCCTCAACAGCCTCTCCCAAAGCAATTTCCAAAGGCCAGCAGACACACAACCGTGGGGGTTCATAAATCATGTATGTGATTGGCCAATTTCAAGGACGATCACAGGCATGTGGTGGTCAACCCTCTACTGAACGCACTAAAAGTGAGTTACAATGTGCGCCAGAGCGTGTCCCAATGCCCATAAGAATTTGTTAACCTCCAGCACATGTTATGTGAAAATGTCGGTTTTTATATTCCACATCCAACATCCAAAGTCTGTTTCTCAGTGACGTTTCAAGCGTCAAACGAAATTGACCTTCTCAGGACTGTAAACAATAGGGGCAACATTTACTTACCTGTCCTTGTGCAGATCCCGCAAATGGCGACAGCTGTGAGTTGTCTGACGATCATTGGACTCCCATGGATCACTAAGACCGCGCCGCCCGATTTCCTGCTCTGTGTCGCTTCCCCGCTCAGGTCCACCGGAGTTTTCCATCTTCTTCCTGTGTCATGCACATCTTCTTATGTGCCATGGATTGACACACAATTCAAATGTTAAACTCCTGCCTCTTCGGTGAATCCGTAGATCATCCGCGCCTCCTTGCCCCCCAATTTGTGTCGCATGAAAGGCCCCGAGCGCGTAAATATCGATCGTGCCAGAAGTTCGCTTCCCCCTTTTAAATGCGTCGCAAAACTTAGTTCGTCGAATATCCAACGTTTGTGGCGTGTCGTGGACCTTAGTACACTGAGCGCGCCCATAGTGTAGTATACAAATTAGAGATCAATATGCCATAAGCCTATTTAACACCATACACAAATTGAGAACTGTCGACTTGGAACAGCGAAGCTGATCTATCATCATCATAAAAAGGATGAATTCATATAGGTATTTAACCCTTAGCGCTCCGCGCCGTCCCAGCTGTACTGCGCAGCATTCCGACGTATTAGCGCTCCGCCAGTGACACGCTACGGGCGCGAGCGCATACTATTATTAGAATTGTCACCACGTAGCGAAGATTTGGGGACAGAGCAGGAGGAGTTCTTCTGTCTCCGTCCCCGACCATCGAATCGGTCCCCCCGCCGATCGCCGTGATTGGCAAGTGAAACCGGACTGGCCATTACAGCGATTTAGGGCTAAAAACAACGGGTTTTTGTAGCACTTTCTCTCCTCCAGCGGCACCAGTTTTGGTTTGGTATCGCTGGAGAGAGGAAGCGACGTTACTGGGTCACAAATACATACACTTTTACGATAAATCGTGTTCTGATCCCTATCTGATCCCTATTGTTCCCTACAAAATTCCCATCCCTATTGTCTGTTGTCCTGTGTCCTGTGTGTTCCTGTGTGATGCCTTGTGATCATCCCCGTGTCT
>CM033643.1:49964748-50020316 GCA_019512145.1 Engystomops pustulosus
TGGTGCACAAAATACACTTTACCCGATAAATGTGTTCTGATCCTATCTGATCCCTATGTTCCCTACAAATTCCCATCCCATGGCTCTTGTGTCCTGTGTCCTGTGTGTTCCTGTGTGACGTTGTTGTGATCATCCCTCGTGTCTTTCCGTTTTTTCCTTCTGTCCCTCTGAACCCAAACGGCACTTTTCAGGCCGTGTGTTAAGCGTTGTTCTGGCACTGGCGCACTTTTCAGTGCTGCCGTTCGTGTGGGTGTTGATACGCTGACAGAATCCTTTAGCCGGCTTAGCGGTAGTAGTTAGTTTGTTTTAGGGCAAGTAGGTGATTTGTAGCGCTTTTTGCGCAGGTGCACATGGGTTTTTTTTCGGTGCCTGGTTATATTTTTTTCCAGCCTGTAGAAGCCTTACTAGCTATTTTTGGGGGGTGGTGGCCATACTTGCGGCTGTGTCGTGTGGTTGGTGTGCATTATCTTTTTTTTTGTGTGCTTATTGGTGCGGCTTGTCCGTTTGTAGTTTATGTGCGCATTATTTTTTTTGTGTGCTATCTGTGCGGTTTGTCCGTTGTAGTTTCAGTGCGACATTATTTTCGAGTGCTGCCATCTGGCGGCTGTTGTCGTGTAGTTTGGTGCGCATTATCTTTTTTTTTTGTGTAGTTCTGTGCGGCTGTCCGGTGTAGTTTAGTGCACATATTTTGTGGTGTGGCCATCTGTTGCGACTTGTTCCGTGTAGTTGGTGCGCATAATCTTTTTTTTTTGGGTGTGATCTGTGCCGGGCTTTGTCCGTGAGTTTAGTGCACATTATTTTTTGGATGTAGCATAGTGCGTCAGTCTTGGTTCGACTGTGTAGTTTTGTCTGCGCATAGTTTTTGTTTGTGTGTTATCGGTGCGGCTTGTCCGTGTAGTTAGTGGCCACATTATTTGTTGTTGTGCATCGTGTAGGCCTTGTCGTGTAGTTTGGTGTGCATATATTTTTTTGTGTGCTTCTGTCTAGCAGGCTTATCGTGTAGGTTTAGGGCACATTATTAATTTTGTGTGTCTGTCCATCTTGTGGCTGTGCAATGCTCAGTGGTCAGTGGTGCTATATTTGTTGCTGCTGGTTATCCGTGTATTGTGCATTATCTAATTTTAGCTTTTGCTGTCGCAAGCTCAGAGTCGTAGTGAACGGGGGGGGGTAACATGGGGGGGGGGGGGGGGGCGGGGCCGGAGGGGCGGTAGGGGTGGGGTGGGGGGGGGGTGGCCCTTTTACCTATCACATCCTCCTGATCATCGTCCAGTGACCTGAAGGACCCCCAGAAGGCGCACTTAGGGTCCAGGGACTTCTCGAGAGCCTGGGACCTCGAGAGTGGGACTTGCAGGAGAAGTGCCTGGGACTTCGAGGAGAAGTGCCTGGGACTCTGCAGGAGAGATTTCTGGGACTTCTGCAGGGAAGCGTCTGGGCTTCACTGACCCCCCTGGTGTACCCCAGATATTATACCCCTCAGGTCCCTGACTTTTTGGGCCATCCTGGAATTCTACGTTTGACACGACAGGGCTCAGAGCAGTGGACTTTTTAATTTTTTTTTGATGAGGCGCTGGCTGAATATTATATTTCAGACAAATCTACTTACGTGCACCAACAGTATTGCCCAAAACCCACGCTTTATTCTTCCGTTTTTCCCTGTCTGTCCCTTCTGAACCCAAACGCACTTTTCAGTGCTCTGTGTTAGCGTTGTTCTGCACTGGACGCACTTTTCAGTGCGCCGTGTGAATAGCGCTGCACAGAATCTTTAGCAATCTTAGCGGTAGTTAGTTTGTCTTAGGGCAAGCTAGGTGCATTTGTAGCGCGTTTTTGCGCGGTGCACATAGGTTTTTTTTCGGTGCCTGGTAATATTTAACACAGCTTTCCCAACATAATTTTTCAAAAAAAAATGAAAAAAATTAGAAAAGGGGCCTGGGGACGTTAGGATTCCAGAGTCGGCGGGCTATTAGTTGGTTGGGACCTCCATTATTTTTCTAAGTGGTGGTTCGGCTAGGATCCTCCTTAATTGATGGCTGTATATGAAGCTTATGGTCCGAGTGCTGTTATGTTTACCACTGATAGGGTATGGCACTATTATAACATATTTAAAGGTAATTTGGTAAAATTGATGAGGGGCTATAATGAATTTGTAGAATCAACCAGTTGATTAGGAAAAAACAGCATATGGAGACAATAAGCGGATATGGTGACTCTATATATTAATTAGTGGGGTGTAGCCTAGTATAATTGTATTCAGGGTAGAAGAAAGTAGTATGTTATATAACATTAAAGGTCTACCACACAAGTGGTATATTTTATATATAACAAAAACCAAACAGTACATAAATGGGTCCAATGGTTATGTAAAACAAAGTGGAAATCAGCATCTAACACACAAAAGAATGTATGCCCATTTGTAGCTAGTAGCAAACGAAACCATCTGATTTCATAAGACAAGAGATGTTAAAAAAATTAAAATAGCACCACACTTGCATTTAAAAACAGTTCCGATTCCCTCAGTTCCTATATCTGATGATGACCATCGATATGATAGTATTACGAACAGTTCGACAACATACAAAGTTAATTGAGCACGTAGGCAGTCAAATAGAGGCTCACTGAGAGTCAGATGGAAGAAACAATCCATAAGTTGCATATATACCTTCTCTATTGCCAAGCCCAATAAATTACAGGCGGTCCCCTAGTTAAGAACACTCGATATAAAAGACAAACCACTAGTTAACAAACAGACCTCTGGATATTGGAATTTACTGTACGTTAGCCTAGGCTACAATTGACAGCTGTAACAATTATCAAAGGTCTGCATTAAAGGGAACCTGTCACCAACTTTAGCCCTTACCTTAAACCTATACAAAATGTACCTATCCTATGGACACTGTGCATTTGGCTCTTTTGGACTGATCCTTTATATGTTGACCTTCAATGGTTGTTTGATGCTCTGACATATGACAATATATTAACATCCTCGTTCCAATTACGGTGCACGCAATCAATCCTCTATCTCTCCTCGTCGGCTGGGATGATCTCCACATACTACTTCGACATACGCATGTGGCGTTATCACACACTCCGGCCCTGGTCCCGTCTGAGACTAAAGATCACACTGCACATACTCCGGTTCCCTTCCACATTAGGGATTCGGTTACAAGGGCCAATACAAGAAGGCTAGCTCAGATGCAACTGGCATGTGCGATATAGCGGCGCAGCGCAGTGGGTGGACCAAAATGGGCGGCCAGCAGCTGTACTGTCCCAATTAGTGGTTCGGTGCCTGCGACAAGCACGTTAAACAAGGAGCCACTGGCAGGCACACGCCCCCAAAGGCCAAAAGTTTTACATAAGTCAAATTACAACTTTATATCATGTACATGGTCGAGAGGAGTTTCACCACCTCTTCCTTGGGTTAAGGAATGAAAGATTTCCCTTTGATTACAAACCGTTCCTCTTCGTTTCGCACTCAACTGGAATATGGGCCCACTAGTCGCATCCCTGTCGACCGGTTCAGCTTCGTACGATTCTGTGTTGCGAAATTATGGACAGATGGTCCCGATGGCAAGATACAAGGGTAAAACATGGTGTATTATTGTATATACTCCACAAAGGGAACATATTAGAAACGTTGCCGTTAAACCAAATCATTAAATAAAGAAAGGCCAAACATTTCGGCCTGACCAAGGTTTCCCCTCGTCCGTGCTTCGTTCCGCGGACTTTGGGTTTAAATAAAAATACTTTTGCAGACTTTTACAACGATATTAATCACCATGATTCAAAAAATGTATGTATAACCCAGTTGAAAGAAGAGTGAATGAACATAGGGCGATACCTTTTTGAGGCTAACTAGTATATTTGATGGTCTTTCCATCATATCTATCAGGTTAGCCTAAAAAGGTTATCGCCTGAATGTTTTCAGCTTCTTGCTTTGCTGCTCTCCATGGCTACACGTACAAATGCTACACTACTAGTATCCCAGTTTGAAAACAGGGGTGTCCATAAATTCTAGATCCCTGCTTCACATACAACTAGGCTATACAAATGTCACAATACACATGTGTATCACACTACAACTACAGCAAAATATACATAATCTTGATGAAGGCTATAGGTTAATCAGAGCGCAATAGTTATGTGACATCACACATATTGGATTTCAATTCCTGAGGACCTTAGTGCATTACCAGATCCACCTTAAAAAGTGCCGCCCTGCGACACACCGCACTTCCTGTCGGGCTCGCGAAGCACTAGTCACTAAGGGTGAGTTCATGACGTAGTGGCGTATTCCTGAGGATGGACAGTGTGAGCAACGTATGCCTCTGACGCTCATCTGCTATTGTCCGGACTACTTTTGTCTGAGGTAAGACCACCAGGGATGTATCTTACACACACCTTGATGTGGAAGGGAGATACACGGTCACAAAGTAGTGAAATATATATTCAATTATTTGTGTATCTCCATCAAGATAATGCATATAATCTAGATTAAGAATGAGCCAGACAGGCCAGGTCTGGCCTGGGTGAGAGCAGGTGAAAGATCCAGACACCATTCCTCTTGCTTGTGTGCACTCTTGCTCGTCATACTATGAAGACATCTATGAAGAGTCAGTCATCGGATGCCATACCATTTTTCACTCGACTTACTGTGAGTGCACACCACGGATTATCCAAGTTTATATCTTTCAGATTCCACTGGTTCTGGCAGGCTGCAGCACGAGTGTGAAAGCACTCAGCTGGTGTCCTAGGGTCTTTTGTGTATGAGGTGCAGTTACAGGATAAGAGATGGGCCGTGCACAGCACAAAACCCAGGGATCTAATATAGTATAAAACTGAGGTTGATGACACTCACAGTAGCAGGAGGATCTTGTGGTGTTATTACATAGTAGTGCTATATGTGATAGTACTTCTATCATATCTTAAGCATGTTGCAACCATCCCCTCACCTCTTGTCGCCTAGCCCTTTGCGGGTGCGGCCTGGAGACAGCCGGGGCCCGGGGTACCCAGGAGTGGCTGGGCGGTTTGCGCCGTAAGCACGCTATGGTCACGGTGTCTTGGTACGGGGAAAACACCGTGAGGGCTGGTCCTATGCAGCCTGGTCAGGTCTCCAGGAAGGGTGTGTTGAGCTCAAGAAATGAGAGGGGAGCTTGCTATAGATAGGCGGATCTACTCTGGGGTAACCCCTTAAGGTCCCGAGTGCTGAGTTGCCTCAGGGTGATGGACAGGGGCCGGTGATGAAGGTTCGAGCCGTCATCTAGCAGGACCGACGGAGCAGAAGTTGAAGACAACAACTTACAGTTTTTTATTTGAACTCGCAGGAAAACTGCAGCAACCGTGCCTTTAAACAGGTAAGATGGGTCCTGAGATGTTGAGTTGGAGGGAGCCTCAGGAGACTCAGGTTCACCCATGCTCGTTATAGGGCAGGCTGGGAGCAAGGTTGTCCTGGGAGGAGCTTACACGCCGTCCTGTTAGGGCTTCAGGTATCACCTTAAAGGTATAGATGTAATGACCCCTTTTCCTCACTCCACTAACACATCTAGTCTAATCAACTCCACTCTTCAGAGGCAGGGGGCTAGGCTCTCCTGCTTGGTCATGTGGTCCTACACAAGAATTCTCACATCACTCCCATCCTGATTCTCCTAGGTTCCACATCTAAATAATCCGCGATCCAGAACATTCCTGGCCCCAGGGTTTTATTACCTCCCTTTGGTCAGGTGGTGGCTGCTTGCTCCTCCAATCACATCTCAGCTTACAGAAGCACCAAGGTAACACATATCATGGACAATAGTCATCTTGCATATACAAAATACTTAACCCTCTGCCTTGCCAGGCAGGATTAACCACTGCAATATCCCCTATGTCCTATCAGAAACCATGTTGGTAACTGGGGTACATTGACAGGTTGGGCAGGGTGGGACGTATTCGCTAAAACACTACCTGTTTCGCCATGCATCGGCGAGGGTTGTGCACATGTTAATGCTCCAAGGTGTGTCTTATATAGGTTGTAATGTAAAGATGTTGTTTATCATTTGTTACCTCACATTACACGATTTTTTGACAACAATATGTGACGAAATCATATGTGACTATATTTTTGTTGTAAGTTGTACCAGACACCATGCACATGAAATAGGTCAATTTATGTTATAACCGCATAATTATAATGTTTATAAGAGCAAAATACCCTTAGGCGCTCCCGCGCCGTAGCTGTAACTGCGCAGCTTCCACGATAGCCTCACGACGCTGTACAGCTACCGTCGGCTGAGCGGCATACTATTAAAAAGTTAGACATTGTCTCACCCACGTCGCGAGACGTGGGTGACATGAAGACGAGACATTTGGGTGACAGAAGGCAGAGGAGTTCCTGTCTCTGTACAGCATCCGACCGTCAAGTCGGAGCCCGCCCGCCGATCGCCGTGATGTGGCCAGTCACAACCTGCCGGCCAATTACAGCGATTTTGGCTTCCCCTTCTGAACCCAAACGCACTTTTCAGTTGCGCTGGTATAGCGGTTGGTCTCTGCACTGGAAGAACGATTTGCAGTGCGCCGTTGTGAATATGGGTGCACAGCAATCTTTAGCATCTTAGCCGTAGTTATTTTGTCGTGAGGGCAAGCTAGGTGCATTGTAGCGCCATTTTTGCGTGGTGCACGCTAGGTCTTTTCGTGCCTTGTAATTTTTTTCACGAGAGCGCGTAGGGTGTGACCAAGTACTTGCATTTTTTGTGTGTGCATCTGTGCGGTCCTGGTCCGTGTGGTTTGGTGGTGCATATATCTTTTTTTTTTGTGTGCTATGCTCGTGCGCTTGTCAGTGTAGTTAGTGCGCATTATTTTTGTTGTGTCCATCTGTGCGGTGTCCGTGTGGTTTGGTGTGCCATTATCTTTTTTTGTGTGCTGTTGACTATACTGTGCGGTTGTCCGTGTTAGTTTAGTGCATCATTATTTTTTGTGGTGCATCTGTGCGGCTTGTCCGTGTAGTTGGTGCGCATCATCTTTTTTTTTTTTTTGTGTGCTATCTTGTGCGGCTGCCGTTGTAGTTTTAGCTGGCACATTATTTTTTGTGTGTGTGCCATTCGGTGCGGCTTGTCCGTTTGTAGTTTTGGTGTCGCATTGTATTTTTTTTGGTGTGCTTTTCTGTCGCTTTGTCTTGTAGTTTTAGTGCACCCATTATTTTTGTGTGTGTCCATCATGTGCGGCTGCTTGTTCCGTGTAGTTGTGTGTGGCTATGTAACTTTATTATTTTTTTGTTGTTGCTCGCTAGTACGGGTTTTATTCCGTGTCGTTTGGGTGGCATCATAATCTAAACTTGTCTAGTTCTCGTAATTTTTTGGTCGGGGTGCATGTCTTCAGAAGACGTACACCGGTTGGAGGCATATAACATGCTTGCCTCCTGCGTATCCTCACCGGAGTCATGTCTTAGTTGGCGATTGATGGTCCCTGTTTACCTGATCATCCATCCTTGCCCTGCTCATCTCCAGTGACCCGAGAACGGACCCCCAGAAGAGGCGCCCGTAGGGTTTCAGGGACTTCTGCATGGAGAAAGTGCACTATTGACTGTCTGCAGTAGCGAGAAGTGCGGGACATGTCTGCAGGAGAAGCGGTCTGGGGGCTTCACTGACCCACATGGGTAGCCACCACATTAAGTAAACACCTCAGGTCCACGCACTTTTTTGGGCCATGCCTGTCGAGAATTAAACGTTTGACAGACAGGGCTCAGAGCAGGGGACTTTTTAAAGTTTTTTGTTGTTGTGAAGGCGCTGCTGAATATTATTATTGTCAGAACAATCTCTACGCTGACACAAATATTGCCCAAAACCCAACGTCCTTTTATGCACAACCCTACAGGGGGACACTGTCACTGCAGCAGAGATGGCACAAGTATTGGGGCATGAATGACCTCCTTATGGGGATAGTAAAAAGCCTGCAATCAGGGGCGATACTGGAGCTCAGAATAACTGTACCAACCCCCACTGTTCTGCATGGCAAGAGCGGAGGCGCATTGAGCCATCCATAAGTTTTTGCACTACACTGACAACACACAGTGCCCCCCAGAGGGACCCCAGTTATGATCGGTTATTTAAGGTCAGGCCAATCTAGATATTTAGTGCCAAGTTTGCCCGTATATACCCCCGCCAAACATGTGAGCATCAGACGAGTCACGGTACAATTCAAAAGGAACTTCACTTCGCAGTACCTGCCCAATAAGAGGGCAAGGTATGGTGTGAAGATGTATAAAGCTGTGCGAGATGTTCATCAGGGTACACAAAGTTCAGGATAATGAAAGGGAAGGACTCCACTATAGTGCCCCCAAATGCCCCCCCTTCCTGGTGTTACAGGAAGATATGTGTGGGATTTAGTGCCCCACTGCTGACCAGGCTACCACCTCTACCTGGACAATTTCTACACCACACCACCCTGTTCAAGTGCCTCTCTTCCAGAAATCACTGTACGAGAAATCACAGAGGTCTCCCTAAGTCCGCTGCTTTGGGCAAAACTTAAAGGCACGAAAGCAGGCACTATACAAGCGACTCGGTTATTGTGTGTTAAGTACAAGGACAAGAGAGAAGTCCTGTATTAACCACAATACATGAGCACAACCACCACCACCTGTCCCAGTAGACGAGGTGCCTACAGAAACACCCCACAGACTGTATTTTAGATTATAACAAATACATGGGAGGGGTTGGACTGTCTGACCAGGTGCTTCAGCCGTACAATGCCATGGCTGAAGTCGAGGTGTGGTACAAGAAGCTGGCCGTGCAATTCATGCAGATGGCATTGTATAATGCTTAGGTGTTTTGCATCGATATTGCCGGCCAGGGGGAACTTTCCTGGAATTCAAGAGGTGGTAATGAGTACTTCTTTGTTGGAAGACCAGGAAGGGGGGAGTGCTGAGCACTCTGGAAGTGAGGCCCCATCACGTATTGTACCAGGGCAGCACTTCCAGGAGTCCATAGTTCCCCAAACAGCCAGCAAGGGAAGGACACCAAAAGAGGTGCAGGGTGTGCTCCAAAAATGGCATTCGGAAGGCACAACCATTCATCACTGTGAGACGCCAGAAAAACCAGGGTTATGATGAAAGATTGCTTCCGAATTTATCATACATCCCTGGATTTTTAGAGTCCCCTGTTGTTACCTGACGCACAGCTTATACATCATGCGCATGCCGCACCTTCCCTTCTAAGCCCTGCCATGTGCCCAGCGCTGTAGATTACTGTCCCGTATGGCTTTACCCGGGAAACATGCATCATGATTTTTAGGGTGTTTGTCTTCCCATGGCAGCAGCGTGGGCACAAAATGACATAATGGATATTTTTTACTATGCACTATCCATTATGCACTTTTTCAGGGGTCCACCTGAGGGGTTAAATGCTAACTATACCCTAGATTAATTCATGGAGGGGTGTAGTTTCCAAAATAGGGTCAGTCTTAGGGGTTTCTACTGTTCTGGCTCATTGGCATCTACAAATCTTTCATATGCCAAAAAGAAAAAAAAAATGTACAATGTCTGTGCTCCAACAAGTTATTCCCTTTGAGCCCTGTCGTGTCTCCATCCTACAGATTATTGCCTCCTATGGGGTATTGCCCTAACCGGGGTAACCCAGAATGGATTTTTGATGTGTTTTTTCCCCAGTGGCATGATTGAGCAAATACTTTTGTCACTTCAATGGCATATTTGATAAATGCAATACAATTGTTTCTCTGCACCTACTCACTTTGTATACACTTTAGCCAGCAACCTTAGGGGTTAAAATGCTCATACAGCCTACAATACATTCTTTGAGGGGTGCCCTGTCCAAAATGGGTTCACTACTTGGGAGTTTCTATTGTACTGGTACACTCGGGGGTACCCCCCCATTACCAATCTAGTGAAAACGAAGCTTGAGAAACCTAAATTGTGCTTCTTTCTTCCTGACCCCTGCCGTGTGCCCAGCCTGTAAATTATTGGCACATGTGTGGTATTGCCGTACTCGGGACAACCCACAGAATGATTTTTGGGGTGTTTGTCTAAAGTGGCACGGGTTGGGCACAGTACAAGAAGCACTCTAAAATGACATTTTTTTGAGTATAAAAACACAATTTTCCATCACTGCACCTTATCTTTGCATTCATATTTTGGCCACGTGTGGGTTAACTGCGTGAGGGGTGTTAAAATGCTCTCAAGCTACATACATTCTTTGAGGGGTGCCCTTTCCAAAGGGTTCACACTTGGGGTTTCTATTGTACTGGTACCTCAGGGGTACCCCCCATTACCAATCTAGTGAAACGAAGCTTGAAAACCTAAATTGTTTTCTTTCTTTCTTCTGACCCCTGCCGTGTGCCCAGCCTGTAAATTATTGGCACATGTGTTGGTATTGCTGTACTCGGGACAACCGCAGAAGATTTTTGGGGTTGTTTGTAAAGTGGCATGGGTTGGGCACAGTATATGAGGCTAAAATGACATTTTTTGAGATAAAAACGCAATTTTTTTACTTGCACCATTTACTCTGCATTCAATTTTGACCAGCGGTCGGGGTTAAAATGCTCCCCACAACCAAACTGATAAATTCTTGAGGGGTTTCTATTCCGTATTGTGTTCATTTATTGGGGGTTTCTATTGCACTGGCACCTCACGGGCCCTGCCAACATGACATGGCACTCCAATCCAACGTGTGAAACGAGCTGGAAAATCAAAATTTCACTCCTTCCGTTCTACATCCCTTGTGTGCCCAGGTCTGTAAATTATTGGCACATGTGTGGTATTGCTGTACTCGGGACAACCCACAGAATGATTTTGGGGTGTTTGTCTAAAGTGGCAGGTGCCAGTACTATGGTGGACGTATGAGGCACTAAAATGACATTTTTGAGATAAAACGCAATTTTTACTCTGCACCATTTACTCTGCATTCAATTTTGACCAGCGTGTCGGGGGGTTAAAATGCCACCACAACCACCGATAAATTCTTTGAGGGGTCTAGTTTCCGTAATGGTGTCATTTATGGGGGTTCTATTGCAACTGGCACCTCACGGGCCCTGCCAACATGACATGGCACTCCAAATCCAAACGTGTGAAAACGGAGCTGGAAAATCAAAAATTTCACTCTCGTTCTTTCCGTTCTCATCCCTTCTGTGTGCCCAGTCTGTAAATTATTGGCACGTGTTTGGTATTGCTGTACTCGGGACAACCCGCAGAATGATTTTTGGGGTGTTTGCCTAAAGTGGCATGGGTTGGGCACAGTATATGAGGCACTAAAATGACAGATTTTTTTTGGCTACTTCATTGCCAGTTTAAGTTCGTTGGCTGCTTTCCAGACACGATCAAGTGAAGCCCTTATGAGTGGGACTAAACGAGTTGCGCTCGAATTAACAAATTGAGGTCAGACATTGCATAGCTCTATTTTGTCAAATTTCCAACGTGCAGAGAAAAACACCGGACTATAGGAAGGGTCCCCATAATAATAGCCTTACACCAGTGCACCGTGATAGAATTAGTTGTATTTTGAAAAAAGTCAACTGCAGAGTACACCACAGGGAAAATTATGTATTACATAACTCTTTTATAAAATCAATGGGAAGCCAAGGAAAACTGAGGGACGCAAGAAATACATTTTCTCTTGAGTTTGGCAGAATTTACAAGTTGAATCTTTTCAAGTAAATCCTGTACAATTCTGGATTAGATTCGACGCATACCTCCTAACTTCCACTCGCTTAGTATCACTACTAGCCTATGGCTAGCAGCTCCTTACTCTGGTCCTGTACGCTCTACCATAAATTACAAGCAAGTGCTTGTCGTTAACATCATTCCGGTGATGTGCTGCATTTTCTCATTTTTGTTGACTCCTCTGTGCATGCAACGATAATGGATGATGCACCCTGCGACTTGACTTTGATTTCCAAGAATGCACGTCTCCTGCCTTGGTCTGCCAGAAGGTTGTTTGTATAATTTTGGTGTGGCATGTGCCTGTGCCTATTAGATTAGACTCGTTGTTTTCTCCTTTCCCTCCTGACGTACAGTTAATGCCCATCAGGATGCACAATAAAGTTGGCGCAACATAACGCTCACACCAGAGTCGTAGTGCCATACATTAGGAACTCGCCTGCTTAACGAAGATCCTGTCAGGTAAGGTCTATGGGGGCCCTAACGCAATTACACTCCCTTATGGAACCTGGGATTAGTGCATCCAATTAACCTTCTTGAAGCATTTATGCACTGTTAAAAATGAAAAAAGAATATTAAATGCCTAGATGTGAGTTGATGTGCATTTGCTGCCGGTTCTTAGCGATACAGGAAGTGAGCCGGGATGACAGTATCTGGCTTCTGCCCCATACTCTGTACCTAATGGGGCGATTTATCAGCAGCTGTGAAAGGTCAGAATATTTCCAGTTGCCCATGGCAACGCAATCCAGTCTCTAGCCCTTTCATTTTCACCAGTGCTCATGAAAGTATAAAGGGAGCTTTGATCTGGTGTGCCCTGGCAATTGGAAAGTATTCTCGAACTCTCAGAAGCATTGATAAATCTGCCCCGAATAGGTTCGCTGCGTTAAGCCAGTGTTTATACCTCTTGGCTTCATTGCCGGAACACCCAGAGTACCATAGCGGAATTATCAAGGGACGTAGGTGCAGAGAACGACGATATGTGTTAGTTTTGTTATTCCAGATGCCATAGAACTGGGACACTAAAACAAACCGATCATAGGAAAATGTCGGGTGGTTTAGTGTTCCAAATCACCCTGACAGGTTCCCTTTAATCCAGAGATGGTTGGGAGATAAGGCAACAATCCTATGTAGCTGATCTAAACTATAGGCAAGAGTACGTTATATGTACTGTAGTTCTTGATGTGCTCTTCTTTTGTAAAGACACGTTAACACATAAATTTCATTACTGTGTATTGGAACAACACACAGACAAAGATTTACACAAAACTTAAAAATGGGCATCGTCAACTTAATATTTGGTGTGCAGTACCAATAGAAGTAGAAATGAACTGCGCAAATACAATCAATCCTATACCAGCATCAACAAGCTTTTCAACATGGATCGCTATTACATCTTTTGCACATTCTCCAGGTCCTATCTCCAAACAAGCCTCTCCCAACAGCAAGTTTCGCAGCAGGCTCAGCAAGGCACACAACGTGGTGGGTCATAAATCCTGTATGTGCGTTGGCCAATTTCAAAGGAAGATCATCTAGTGCAGATGGAATGGTCAGACCTCTATGAACGCTATAAAGAGTGAGTTACACTGGTGCTCCAGAGCGAATGAGTCCCAATCCCATAACGACTTATGTATAACACCAGCTAGTCGACACTGGATTATGTTGAATAAGTTGTGGATTTGTATTCCACAATCCTGATAACATCACAAAGTTGTGTCGAGTTGGACGTTTCAGTATCAGAGAACAATATGACCTTCATCAGAGGACTGTAATCCCTGTTAACGCTATAGGTTGGACATTTACTTAAGCCTGTTCCCTGTGCTAAGATCCCCGCTAGTGGCGGTCTGTATGACGATCTAATGAGACTCCAGCGCGATTCGAGTCACTAAGAATGCAGAGACGATGATCCGATTTCCTGCTTGTGTCGCTCCCGCTCAGGTCCACCGGAGTTTGCCATCGTTTTACCTGGTTGCATGCACCATCTTTTCCTAGTGATGGATTGCGACACCCTACAATTCTAATGATAAATCCTGCAGCTCACGATACGATATCCGTCAGATCATCCGAGCACGGCTCTGCCCACCAAATTGTTGGGTCGCTATGAAAGCTCACTTGCGCGCTTGTAAAATCGATCGATGTGTGCAGAAGCCCCTTAAATGCAGTGTACAAAATGTTAGTGTGTCATGAGCAATATCTGCAACGTTGATTGATGCGCGTACCGTGGACCTTAGTAATGAGCCCACTAGTGTAGATACAACTTTAGGAGAATATGTATACCATAGCTATTAACAGTACACAAAATGTAGAAACTGTTAGGACAGCGAAACTGATCTATCCTCATCATAAGAAAATAGGCATGAATTTTATATAGGTATTAACCCCTTAGCGCTACGCGCCGATAGCTGTATTGCGCTAGCTTCGACGATGAGTCGTTCTACCGCAGTATACAGTACGGCGCCGAGCGACATATATCATATTTGGAATCGTCGACCAGTCGCGCTAGATTTGGGTGACAGAGGCAGGAGGAGTTCCTGTCTCCGTCACCCGACCATCAAAATCGGTTGACCGTCACGCGATCGCCGTATTGGCCAGTTCAAACCTGGACTGGCCACTTACAGCGATTTAGAGCTTAAAAACGAGCTCTCGTTTAAGCACTTTCCTTCTGCGTACCAGCAGCGCACCATTTCAGGCTTTGGTATCGCGCTGGTTTGGAGGAGGAAAAGGAATGAAGAGCGTTAGGCTGTGCACAAGATACACTTTTACATTAGTAAATTGCTGAAGTTCTGATTCCTTATTGATTCCCTAGTTCCCTACAAATTTCCCCATCCTTATCTGTTTTTTCCTGTGTCTGTGTGTTCCCTTAGTGATCGCCTGTGAGTGATCCCATGTGTCTTCGTTTCCATTGTCTGTCCTCTGAACCAAAAGCTACGTTTCAGTGCGCTTTCGCTGTGTTAGGTGTTCTGCACTGACGCCTTTTCTAGTGCGCACGTCGTGATATAGCGCTGCCAGACAGAATCTTTAGCCAGTCTAGCGGAGTTCAGTTTGTCTTAGGGAAGCTAGGGCATGTAGAACGCCTTTTTGCGCGGGATGTGGCACATAGTTTGTATATTAGTTCTTCGCGTGTCGTCAGGAATAATAACTTCTTTTCCAGAGCTTAGCTATTTTCTTGTCACGAACCTGTGCCATCTCTGCGAGACTGGATCACGGTGGTTGGTGTGCATTATCTTTTTTTTTGATTGCTGTGCTATACTGTGAGGTGAGTCTAGCGTGTGAGTTAGAGCGACATTATTTTTTTGTTGCTATACTGTGACGGCTTGTAGTCAGTTTAGTGCGCGATTATTTTTTGAAGCATGTGCCATCGTGTCGCGGCTGAGTCCGTGTGTTGGTGTGACATTATCGTTTTTGTGATGCTATTCTGTGCGGGCTTGTCCCGTTGACGAGTTTGAGTGCACAATTATTTTTGTGTGTGCCATCATGTGCGACTTGTCCGATATTAGTTTGGTGCGCATTACTATATTTTTTTTGTGTGTGCCTATCTGTGCGGGGCTTGTCCGTGTGGTAGTGATAGCGTGCACATTATTTTTGTGTATAGCCATACAGTATTGCGAGCTTGTCCGTATGTGAAGTTTGTGTGCCGGCGATTATCCTTTTTCTTTTTGTGTCGACTATCTGTGCGGTTGTAACCGTGTAGTTTAGTGCACATGATTTTTTTTGTAGTTGCGTTCCAGGCTGTATAGGCTTTTGTCCGCTGAGTTTGGTGTGCGCATTATTTTTTTTTTGTGTGACTATCTATGTGTCAGGGCTTGTATCGTGTAGTTTGTGCCACATTATTTTTTGTGTATATGTGCCATTCTCAGTGCGGCTTGTCGGGTAGTTTGGTGTGCATCTATATTTATTTTTGTATGTGCTGCTAGACGGTATTATCCGTGTGTGCTGTGTAGTTTGCGTGCCACAATTATCTAATTTTTAGCTATTTCTGCAATTTTTATTGTGTGCATGTCTCAGAAGGAGCCGACCCCGACTTGTCGGAGCCTTAACATGCTTGCCTATGACACCGAGGTAGCTAGTTGGGATGTCATAGGTCCATCTTTACCCTATCAATCCCCTGATCATTTCCAGTGACCTGGATTACTATAGACCCACCAAGAAGGGCGCCGTAGGTTCAGGGGATCTGCAGGAGAGTGCCTGGGACTTCTGCATGGAGAAGTGCCGGGACTTCTGCAGGAGAAAGGAGAAGTTTCTGGGACTTGCAGAGACGAAAGCGATATGGGGCTTCCACTTGACCCCACTGTGGGTCAGCCTCAGATAATTATATCCATCAGGTCCCTGACTTTTGGGCCATCCTGAATTTCTATTTGACACGACAGCGGCTCAGAGCAGTGGCATTTTTTAATTTTTTTTTTTGATGAGGCTTGCTGCTGTTTGCTGAATATTATTAGAGTTCAGACAATCTCTATCGTATGCCTGACAACATATTGGCCCCAAAACCCCCGTCCTTTATGCAACAACCCTACGGTGGACCCCCGTCAGCAGCAAAGAGAGCACAGAGTACTTGGGGCAAAGTACTCCTTGATGGGCCATGATCGTAAAAAAGCCATCAATCAGTGGACTGCTGAGAGCGCATCAGCATCTAGATGAGGCCACACCCCTATCGTTCCGCATGGCAATGAGCAGGATGCGCTTTGATAGCCATCTCATCTAAGGTTTGCAGACTAGACACTTGACAACACACAGTGCCCATCCCCAGGGTGGACCCCATAGAGTTATGATCGGTATATTAAGGTCATGGCCCATCTTAGATAATTTAGTGCCAAGTTGCCAGGCATATACCCCCGCAAACATGTGCGCATCAGACGAGTCCCTGGTACAATCAAAGGGAAGGGGGATGTCGAGTACCATTCACGCCTAGTACCTGGCCCAATAAGAGGGCAAGGTCCCTATATGTCGTGGAAACGCACTGTATAAGCTGATGCGATTCGTTCATCGGGTCTAGACTATGCAGCAGACAAGTTCAGGATATGAAGGGAAGACTCCACTATAGTGCCCCCAGTAGATAGCCCCCCCTCCTGGTAGGTTACAGGGAATGATAGTGTGCGGACTTTAGTTCTTTGTTGCTGCACTCCACTGCTGGGACTAGGGCTACCCTCACTTACCACATGGAGCAATTATACCCAGCACCACCCTTTTCAAGTGCCTACTCCAGATACTGCCGGCATGCGGCACGGTACGCAGAAATCAGATGAGGTCTCTCCCTAAGGTCGCTGCTTGGCAAAACTTAAGTAGGAAACTGAAGCGGTGGCACTATTGCAGCGACCTGTATTGTGTGTTAAGAAAAGGAAAGAGAGAGGTCGTATTAACCACAAAAAGAGCACACCACCCACCCCTGTCCAAGTACCGAGGTGCAGTACAGACGCCCCCAAAGCCAGCCAGACTGTATTTTAGGCTTATACAACTACATGGGAGGGGAGATTGTTCTGACAAGGTGCTTCAGCCGACAATGCCATGCGGAAGTCAAGGGTGTGGTACAAGAAGCTGCCAGCCGTACATCATGCAGATGGCCATTGTATAATGCTTTGTGCTGCATCGATTATGCCGGCCGAGGGGAAACTTTCTCGTGGAATTGCAAGAGGGGTAATAAAGTATGTCTTTTTGGGGACCAGGAAGGGGGTATGTGCTAGCACATCTGGAAGTGAGGCCCATAAAGTATGTGTACCAGGGCTAGCACTTTACAGCGAGTAGTTCCCAAACAGCCAGCACGGGAAGGTCACAAAAGAGGTGCAGGGTGTGCTCAAAATGGCCATATCGGATGGACACCATTCATCACTGTTGAGACTATGCCCGAAAACCCAGGGGTATGTATGAAGATTGCTTCCGATTTATCATACATCCATGTTGTTACCCTAGGGGCGCACAGGCTTCTTACATATTAGCCGCATGCTTTACATTTGTTTACCGCCCCACCTTCCCTCACTAGCCCTGCCATGTGCCATGTCCTCTGTTTAGAATGTACTGATGTCCCGTATGCTTTACCCGGGAGCAACATGCATCAGTTGATTTTTAGGTTGTTTGTCTCCCTGGCCAGGCTAGCCGGGCCACAAAAATGACAGAACTGGATATTTTTTACTCTGCACTATCCATTATGCACTTTTCAGGGGTCCACCTGTGGGGTTAAAATGCTAACTATACCCTAGATTAATTCATGGAGGGTTGTTTTGAGTTTCCAAATAGGGTTAGTTACTAGGGGTTCTACTAGTACTGCGTCCCCTATTGGCATCTACAAATCTTTCCATGATGCCAAAAAGGAAATAAAAAATGGACAATAGTCTGTGCGCCCAAACACGTTATTCCCTTTTTGAGCCTATGTCGTGTCTCATCCGTACCAAAATTATTGCCTCCTATGGGGTAGGTTGCCCTACACCGTGGGTTTGTAAGCCTCGCCGAATGATTTACTGTTTGTGGTTTTTCCCCAAGTTGGCAGAGTGGGAGCAGCTGACACTACCTCACGTTGTCACTTTAATGGAGCACTTGTAAATGCAATACAATTGTGTCTCTGCACTTATCCACTTTGTATACCATTTTAGCCAGCAACTTAGGGTTTAAATGCTCAACAAGCCTACATACATTCTTTGGGGGTACCCCACCTTATCAATCTAGTGATTGAAAACGAAGCTTGAAAACTAAATTGTGAGTCTTTCAGTTCCTACCCTGCTGTTGCCCCGCTGTAAAATATTGGCACATGTGTGGTATGCCTGTACTGGGATCAACCCGCAGAATGAGTTTGTGGGTCTACGGTGTTTGTTCTAAAGTGGCCGTGTGGCCAGTATGAGGCACTAAAATGACATTTTTTTGAATAAAAACAATTTTTACTCTGCACCCTTTACTTTGCATTCAATTTGGCCAGCGTTGGGGGTTTATTAAAATGCTCATACAAGCCTGAATAATTCTGAGGGGTCTTCCGAAATGGGTTATACTTGGGGGTTTCTATTGTATAGTTGTTACTTCAGGGGACCCCTTCCAAAGTGACATGCACTCAAAATAACGTAAAAAACGGAGCTGTGAAAAAATACTAATTGTCTCTCCGTTACATACCCTACCGTAGTGCCCGTCTGTAAAGTATTGGCAGCAGTGTGGTATGGCTGTACTCGGACAACCCGCCAGATGATTTTGGGGGTTTGTCTTAACGTGGCGAATGGGTGGCACAGTATATGAGGCACTAAAATGACATTTTTGAGAAAAAACGCAAATTTTAACTCGCACCATTACTCTGCATTCAATTTTGACCAGTCGTGTGGGGGTTTTGTTGAGTTAAAATGCTCACCACAACCCCGATAATTCTTTGAGGGGTTCTATTTCCGTAATTGTGTCATATTGTGGGTGTCTATTGCACTGGCACCTCAAGGGCCTCCCCAACATGTCCACACATTGACATGCAACTACCAATACCAAACTTGCTGAAAAACGAGAGCGGAAAAATCAAAATTTCACTCCTTCCGTTATCATCCCTTGCATGATGTGCCCCAGTCTGTAAATTATTGGCACATGTGGGTATGCTGTACGCGGGACAACCCGCAGAATGATTGTTTTGGAGGTTGTATGTCTAAGTTTTTCGTGGCAATGGGTGGGGACAGTATATGAGGCACATAAATGGACAATTTTTGAGATTAAAAAGGACAATTTTTACTCTGCACCATTTACTTGACATTCAATTTGACTCAGCGAGTCGGGGTGTTGATTAGTTATTAAAATGCTCACCACAACACAATAAATTCTTGAGGGCGTCTAGTTTCCGTAATTGGGTGTCATTATGGGGTTTCATTGCATGGCACACTTCACGGGCATGCCAACACTTGAATGGAACTCCAAAGCCAAACGTGTGAAATCGCGAGTGGAACAATCAAAATTTCCCTGTCCTTCGTTCTCATCCCTTCGTGTGCCAGTCTGTAAATCTTATTGGCAATGTGTGGTATTGCTGTACTCGGGACAACCCGCAGAATGATTTTTGGGGTGTTTGTCTAAAGTGGCATGGCTTGGGCACAGTATATGAGGCACTAAAATGAAATTTTTTAGATAAAAACGCAATTTTTACTCTGCACCATTTACTCTGCATTCAATTTTGACCAGCGTGTCGGGGGTTAAAATGCTCACCACAACCACCGATAAATTCTTTGAGGGGTCTAGTTTCCGTAATGGTGTCATTTATTGGGGGTTTCTATTGCACTGGCACCTCACGGGCCCTGCCAACATGACATGGCACTCCAAATCCAAACGTGTGAAAACGGAGCTGGAAAATCAAAATTTCACTCCTTCCGTTCTCATCCCTTCCGTGTGCCCAGTCTGTAAATTATTGGCACATGTGTGGTATTGCTGTACTCAGGACAACCCGCAGAATGATTTTTGGGGTGTTTATCTAAAGTGGCATGGGTTGGGCACAGTATATGAGGCACTAAAATGACATTTTTGAGATAAAAACACAATTTTTACTCTGCACCATTTACTCTGCATTCAATTTTGACCAGCGTGTCGGGGGTTAAAATTCTCACCACAACCACCGATAAATTCTTTGAGGGGTCTAGTTTCCGAAATGGTGACATTTTGGGGGGTTTTCTATTGTACTTTTACTTCAGGGGCTCTTCAATTACACTGTGGCACCACAAAATATTTGCAGCCAAATTGGCCTTCCAAATTCCCAGTATCGCTAACTCTGTTCTGGACATCGCTGTGCGGGGAAAGCGCAGCTGACATCCACATATCTGGTATCGCCGTACTCGGAAGAAGCAGGGCAAGAAATTAGGAATATATATTTACCTCAAATTCCTTCTGAATGTATCCATTTTAGGGCTAAATTGGAAAGATTGAAATCAAAAATTGAAATTTCAAAATTTCCACTCCATTTTCATATGCTTCCGGAAAAATAATTAAAGGGTTAACAGACTTCTTAAATGCTGATTTGAATAGGTTGAGATGTTAGGTTCATAAAATGGTGTTACTTGTGGGGGTATATAGTACATAAGTCTTTATAGGGCACTTCCAAACTGAATTGATCACCAAAAAGTTCGCATTTTTCAAATTTCAAGAAAATCTGAGAAGTTGCTACTAAAACTTCAAAACTTCTCAGATCCATATAAAAAATGGAAACTTAAAACAAATAATGGATGTAAAAAGAAGACCAATGGCAAAAGGTTTCTATCAAAAAAAATTTGTGGTATCACTTTTTGTCTAAAAAGTATAACATTTGAAACTTTGAAAATAGTAATTTTTTTCAAATTTTTCCTAAATTTTTGAATTTTTACCCCCCAAAAAAGGAACGGATCACCGAAATGACACTACTAACATAAACTAAAATGTCTCACGAGAAAACAATCTCAAAATCACAGAGATATCTTAAAGCGTTGAAAAGTTATTACCACAGGAAGAGACACTGGTCACATTTAAAAAAAAAGTTGCGAGCCTTAACCTGCAAACAGGCTGCGTCCTTAAGGGGTTAAACTAGTAAAGGGATTCCCATAATTTCAAGTATAAATAACATTTGCAGCAAATTAGCAGGTAGTAGCAAGTAGTATCGCAGTATGCCCCAGTGTAGTGGCTGATGGAGGTCGTGTTACTTAAGGCAGTTTGTGGCTTACCAGTTTGTATAGAGGTGCAGGAGAAGAGGGTTTGTATATAGCAATATGACGCTGGGTAATGAGAATGGCGGTATGTACCGCTTGTGGAGGAAAGCGCTGGTCTTCCAGTTCCGGACCGGAAGTAGTGATGTTTGCTTTCCACAGGTGGAACGCAAATCGGAGCGCGTCCGGTAGTTACTAAAGCTGCCATAGAAAAATGTATTTGGAATTTGGAGGCAGATCGTTGCATCAAAGCAGATGGGATACAAGTATAATGGCATAAATTGGGGAAAATTAATTTGCCTAAACAAATGTTAGGATGACAAAATAATAAAATAAAATTAATCATAACTGTAAAATCAGGCAGGAGAGGGGATAAATGAAGCTATGCATATCAGAAAAAGTGTAATAAAAAGGAAAAATGATAGCAATAACAATGAGAACAAAATGCATGTAGATCGGTAAAAAACAAGACGTATAAGAATGGGAAGAAAAAGGATATAGACACATGAGGGATGGGGGTTATACCCACTATTGGGCAGATTTACTTACCTGGTCCTGTTGCCCCCCCCATTTCTGTTGCATGCAAGCCGGCGCCGATGCGCCAAAATCCGATCATGTGCGCCAAAATCCCAGGGCAATTCGGCACAAAACGTAAATATTCGGGAAACCCGACGAAAGTGCGGCATTCGGACCCTTAGTAAATGAGCCCCAATGAGTCATGGTCTCCATTTATTCACATCCTGGCTATCTTACTGTCTCTGAGGATTTTCTGACCAACCTCAGTGCAGAGGATGGATAAATTATACAAGGAGTCCCTTCTTCCCCGCCAAACAGCAGTTCCAAACTGTAATAATGATTACTGTTCTGCACTGCTGTTTGGCAGAAGAAGGTACTCCTTGTATCATTTATGACTATGATGCTCAAACTCCAATCCTCTAAACTGAGGTTGTTAGAAAATCTGGCCATTCCACAGGCCATGATTCACAGACCATCCACAGTCATATGTCTAGCTGGCCTAAGATCTCTCCATAGGTTTAAATGTGAATTAAATCCGGACCCACTGGTAACCACTTTAGAACTCTCCAGCATTTTGTTCACATCTAGAGATGAGTGAGCACTAAAATGCTCGGGTGCTCGTTATTCGAGACAAACTTTTCCCGATGCTCGAGTGCTCGTCTCGAATAACGAACCCCATTGAAGTCAATGGGAGACTCAAGCATTTTTCAAGGGGACCAAGGGTCTGCACAGGGAAGCTTGGCCAAACACCTGGAAACCTCATAAAATGATGGAAACGCCACAGAAATGGACAGGAAACAGCAGGGGCAGCATGCATGGATGCCTCTGAGGCTGCTTAATCGCACCATTATGCCAAAATTATGGGCAACAGCATGGCGATGACAGAGGGACTGAATGAGGCTAGATAGCATCTAAAACATCCAATAATTGACCCTGACACTATAGAAGACGGCATGCAGAGGCAGCGGCAGCAGCGGCAGGCTAGAGAGTGTCATGGCGACATACCCTAAATGGACTCAGGCTTCAAACCAATGGGTGGCAGAGAGGAGTCAAAGGAGGTGAGCAAGAAGCACTGAAATGATTTCCTATGTGAACAAAAGGTTGACGGTATATTTAGTCGATAACACAGCATGGTGGCGACATAGTGACCAAGTTCCATAACGTATCTGGTGAAACACGCGAAAAATGAGCCTGACACAGCTCGTTTGATAAGGGGACGACATGTGGAGGCAGCCATGGAGACGACTTCCATGATAGCATAGCGGTTCTATTTTTAATTGTTTTTTCGGAAATGGTTCCATGATTAAGAGCGACAGTATGGGGCATCATATTGCGCTGCTGTGATTGCAACTTCAGGTCTCCAGCATGGCGGCGACAGATGCGCCGAGTTCCATTATGTATCTGGTGAAACACCCAAAAATTCTGCCTGACACCTCGTTTGCGAAAGGGACGATGTAATAGATGTAAAGGTGCTGCAGTTAAAACTATGTTAGTTGGATCTTGGGATGGAGCTAGCGGAACGCTGCCAGGCGAGCTTTCGCCTGTCCAAGCCCCTGTCTCTCGGCTCCTCCCCAAACAGCACTTCTAAGAACCTTTTGTATAAGATCAAGTGTAGTAGTGTTCTTATAAGTTTGGGTTATGGCGGGTGAGGGGAATGTAAACAGATGCACAAGAAGCGCTGAAATAATATCGGTAAATGATAAAAGTTTGCCAGTATATTTTGTGGATAACACAGCAGGGTGGCGACAAAGTTAACAAGTTTGATGTGGAAGCCATGAATACAACCCAAAATTCTGCCTGACACAGCTCGTTTGCGAAGGGGACGATGTATGGAGGCAGTAAGGTAGTAGTAGATTAAAGGTGCTGCAGTTAAAACTATGTTAGTTGGATCTTGGGATGGAGCTGGCGGTGGAGACCGGATGGAGACAACGTGTGGAGGCAGCTATAAAGGCGACGTGTGGAGGCTGCTATGCAGACAATTAAATTTGGATAGTGCCTGTATGTGGCAGTCCAAAAAAGTTTTCAAACCAGGGGAGCAGGTAGGTGGTCCTCCAGAAAAATTAAATAGATTTAGTTCCTGTATGTGGCACTCCCAAAAATTGTTTAAAACAGAGGTTCGGGTAGGTGGCCCTCCAGAAAAATTAATTACTCGAGTACTATAAGCTAGAGCCAGTTGGCCCTGGCAAAAATAGCCAGTTTCCTCTGCTTTAGTGTAACAAAGAGGAGGAAGGAGGAAAATGAGGAGGAGGAGTGCATACATTATTTGGTTGAGCTTCTTTCACCTGGTGGAGAGTGGAAATCCTGAGAAATCCAGGCTTTATTCTTTGATAAGCTCGCCTGTCAGCGCTGTCAGTCGAGGCTTATTGATGACACCAGCTGCACTGAAAACCCGCTCAGACAGAGCACGCTAGCAGGGCAGGGCAGGACAAGAACCTCCAGGCGATAAGCGCCAGTTCGTGCCACATGTCCAGCTTTGAAACCAGTAGTGTGAGGGAGCTGTGTGATCATTTAGGACAATGGATGGTCGCTACGTACTCCCTCACCATCTTTCTGTAAGATCAGCCTTACTCTGCCGAGACTGGGGACAGGTGCAGTGTCTTGCGGGGTGACATAAAACTGGCAAAGGCTTGTAAAGCGTACCCTGCCAGTGTTGACAAGCTGCCTGCTCGCCTACTCTCCCTCGCTACTGTCCCGCAGAAGACGCCCTCTGACCGCTAGTGCTGTCAGAAGGGAAATACTGTTTCAGCTGTGCACCAGGGCCTGCTGGTATCATGCCATTCTCACACCCTTTCCTCTCCAGGGATGAGAGTGGAAAGATTTGCTTGTACCTGGGTCCAGGAGAGTGAAGTACCTAGTAATCGGTGCTGGAATAAATTCTTTGAACGCGAGGGTCACGGGATAGGCAGCCTAGCATGAATCTGCCATATGCGCCAGAAGTACCAACGCGCAAGAATTCACTCCCCTCACTGCTGGCCTACTCTCATTTCTCCTCCTCCAACTCCTCCAACTCCTCTTCTTCTGCCCATACACCTGAACAGTGAAGGACTGAACAAGCTCCCTATTCTGTCTCACCAACATTCTCCTCTCTTCCTCCTCATCCTCCTCCCCCTCCTCCGATATTCGCTGAGAAACAGACCTGAGGGTGCTTGTGGCTATCAACAAGGGAATCTTCTTCCCCGTCTCTTGTGACAAGCCAAGCTTCCGACTTCATGCTGAACAGAGAGTTTTTCAACAAGCAAGCAGCGGGATGGTGAGGCTGATGATGGCGGCATCGCCACTGACCATCTGTGTTGACTCCTCAAGTTACTCAGCACCTGACAGATATCAGACATCCTGTCCACTCCTCATTGTAGACTTGAGGAAGCTGACTGACCTGACTACCAGTTTCTGGTGGAAGTTGACATCTGGCAGTCTACAATCGCTCTGCGCTGTGGTAAACTCTGGATAACAATGGTTAATGTGAATTCCACCTCGTGGGCACGTCCCCCCCCCGTCACAACAGTCGGTGAGCGGGCAGTTGGAGGCAGCGCTGCACTGCCCTGAGAGTGGCAGCATCTGTGCTGGACTTCCTGAAATGCGCACAGATGCGGCGCACCTTCGTGAGCAAATCAGACAGATTGTGGTATGTCTTGAGGAAACGCTGTACTATGAGATTTAACACATGGGCCAGGCATGGCACATGTGTCAGTCTGCCGAGTTGCAGAGCCGCCACCAGGTTACGGCCGTTGTCACACACAACCATGCCTGGCTTCAGGTTCAGCGGTGCCAGCCACAGATCAGTCTGCGCCGTGGTGCCCTGTAATAGCTCTTGGGCGGTGTGCATTTTATCGCCTAGGCTCAGCAGTTTGAGCACCGCCTGCTGTCGCTTAGCGACGGAACTGCTGCTGTGCCTAGAGCTACCGACTGATGGCGCCATGCCCACGGATGGTAATTCGGAGGAGGAGGTGGAGGAGGAGTGGGAGGAGGAGGAGGCATAGTAGGCCTGAGAGACCTGGACCGAGGTAGGCCCCGCAATCCTCAGTGTCGGCAGTATATGACCAGCCCCAGGGTCAGACTCGGTCACAGCCTCCACCAAGTTAACCCAATGTGCCGTCAGCGATATATAGTGGCCCTGCCCGGCAGCACTCGTCCACGTGTCTGTGGTCAGGTGGACCTTGTCAGAAACGACGTTGTTCAGGGCACGGATGATGTTGTCTGACACATGCTTGTGCAGGGCTGGGACGGCACATCAGGAAAAGTAGTGGCGGCTGGGGACCGAATACCGAGGGGCGGCCGCCGCCATGAGGTTTCGAAAGGCCTCGTTCTCTACCAGCCTATAGGGCAGCATCTCCAGGCTAAGCAGTTTGGAGATGTGGACGTTGAGGGCTTGGGCGTGTGGGTGGGTTGCACAATACTTCCTTTTGCGCTCCAGCGTCTGGGGTATGGAGAGCTGAATGCTGCGCATGGAGACATTGGTGGATGCTGTGGAGGATCGTGGAGGCGAAGATGTGGTTTTCGCATGGGAGGTATTTGGGCCGGGGTCCTGGGCAGGGGGCTGACTAGCAGAGGCAGCAGATGACACAGGAGAAGGAGCAGTGGTGTGCCTGGCCGGAGGTGAACGGGCGTGGTGCCATTAAATGGGGTGTTTAGCATTCATATGCCTGCGCATACTGGTGGTAGTTAAGCTAGTAGTGGTGGAACCACTGCTGATCTTGGTGTGGCACAGGTTGCAGCAGCAGCTCTCTCCCTAACGGCATCCAGACAGAGAATGATGCGAGCAGCGCGGGCAGGGGCTAGTCTATTCCAGGGTCACCTGATCTGGCCAGCCAACCACTGCTATCGACGTGTAAGAGTACCACGTCATGCTGGGTGGAGTGCAGAGTCTCCTGGCTTGTGATTGGCTCTGTTTCTGGCCGCCAAAAATCAAAACGGCGGGAGATGCCATTTTCTCGAGCTGGCGAAATACTCGTCCGAGCAACAAGCAGTTTTGAGTACGCTAATGCTCGAACGAGCATCAAGCTCGGACGAGTGTGTTCGCTCATCTCTATTCACATCCATTTCTGGATGCTTTGTATTGTATATTTGGGATAATTGGAATACCAATGACCTAGGACACAAACCCAGCTTTCTCACACAAGGCACTACACTGCAACCCAAAATTCTCTCGTAATATTTCATGATGGCTTGCACACTAGGCAAAGCATCCAGTGTCAGAGGAAGAATCTCCACCATATTTGTCTTGTACTGTTAGTAAAAAGTAGAATGATGTGCTTTACCAAATGTGCTCTGGTTGCTTTACCAAATCTTTGTCTCTTCTGTTCACAAGATGTTTTCCACTGATTTTTTTTCTCTTTTTCCTTGTGTTTTCCAAGAAACATAAGGGAAATAAACATGTCATTTTATGGGAGAACTACTTCTTTTCCCGGGCTGCCAACAATTTCAGGCTATGACGGTAGATGATAAACCTGAATGGCAGGCCCCTTTCTTATCTCATAATTTCCTATTACGATTTTTGGAATTACAGCCTTTGAACCAAAAATCTCCTTGAAAGCTTTGAGAATTACAATGCAGCAAGTTTCACTAGGTGCAATTAGATACCTTATGTAAAGCAATATTTTTACCTAAACTATAACATCCTTTCTCCCGTACCCACAAGGAGTTTGTTAGGTATTACTTAATGCTCCCTATTTATTTCACATGGCAACAAATAAACCATCTTGTCACTTTCCATTTAATGAAAGGAAATGCTTTTTAGAAAAACAGAACACTTTACTTAGCCTCGTTTTTCCAAGACGTGATCAACAAATGTATGACAAACAAGTTCCTGCTTTTAACAAGATGTCATCCTGCTCTCATCTCTTCCATCCTCAGTTTTCACTTTCGTGTCTCAATCTGATATGCTGTATAATCTTCAATGCACTTACATGACCGAAAATAGAAGCAATATTTAATATATAAACTATAATATATAAATCAGAAGAACCAATAATTAGTACAGAGGAGAATGACAGAAGCCAGAAAACATTTCCAGGCCAGATTTTAGGAATGTTAAATGAGCATATATACTTGGCGGGACTTCAATGAGAAGATAGTTATTTATACATAAAAGTTTGATGTTGGAACTGAAGGTCCAAATGACAGCCTTTGATCAATGTAATATTAATGGGGATCTCTGGAACTGCATAAAGATAGGTGGAATAACTGAGCAGAAGATGTTCTGGATTTTAAAGGAAAGACAGGAGGTGATGGCTTTAAACCAACATCACCATTAACATACTCATCACAGACACAAACAGCATGCAAGTGTGCAAAATAACAGTAATTGTACTTTACAGGAGTGTCCTCAAACCTTTTTGTATCTAGGGACCACGGTCAGGTAATTCCCTTACTATGGTCCTTGGGGAAAAAAATGGTTGCCCCGCAAATACCCCACATCTAACCCCAACCCATATAATGTGCTATGTCAAGCCTAGGGTGGTAAATGTAGCCACTAATCTTCAATAGCAGCCTCCCCTCACTAATAAAATGTCTAGCAGCCTCTCATCACTAATATAATGTCCAGTAGTGGTTTCCCCTCATTAATGAAATGCCCAGCAGCAGACTTCCCTCACTAATAAAATGTCCTGCACCCTCCCCTCACTAATAAAATGTACAGCAGCAGCTTCCCCACACTAGTAAAATGTCCAGTAGAAACTTCTCCTCACTAGCAAAATGTTCAATAGCAGCCTTCTCTCATTAATGAAGATTCCACAGCAGATCCCCCCTCTAATAAAATATCCACAACAGAGCCCCTCTGTCAGGATTTGAACCTTTGGCCTTTCTGGTTGGTCCTTTACCACTGTGCAATGTGGCCTGATTGTCTATACCTGTTTTTTTGCTATTGGTGTTTTTTGCATTGCCTGCTGGAGTATTTAGGTCTCAGCTGTGTTAATTTGTGTTATCCTATCAGGAGTGGCTAGGCTCCATTTAAAGGACATTTACCACCACATTAATTTTGTTACCTTAGGGTTTAAGTGGGAGCCCTTCTGGCATGTCTGCTACACCGAATAAACAATTTTATAACAATATGCAAATGAGCCGGAGGCACTCAGGCCTCTGCTAGCCGAGCGCCTCCTGGCTTTGTGCTAAGATAAAATATTCAACACTCCCTCATTGATATTCCCTCACATCGGCCAGTCACAAGCGATGCAGAGGCTTAGCACCAGAGCAATTCTCTTGAGCTGCCTGCGCAAGGTGTGTCACACATGCACATGGTTAACAGACAGTCGGATGATGTCACCGACTGTCTGCAGTGCTTGTGGCCAGCGCTGACGTGGGGGAATATCATTGAGGGGTCATGCATATTTTATCTTCAGACGAAGCTAGGAGGCACTCGGCCTGAGAGCCTCTGGCTTATTTGCATATTGTTATAAAGTTGTTTATTCGGTATAGCGCAGACGTGCCAGAAGAGCTCACACTTAACCCCTGAGTTAACAAGCATTACTTTAGAGACAGTCTACTACCCCTAAATGTGATGGTTAAGGATGGTTTTGTCATTCAGTATTTGCTAGGTATTGTTGTATCTGCAGATTATCCCTGGCTCTGTTCTTTTGGAACCTGTTTACTTCCTAGTAGCTTGTTACTTTGTCTGTGGTGAGAGATTGTGAAGTTTGTCTGTTTCTCTGATATTCACTCACCACTTTCCTGTCTGTTCCCCTTTGTCTGTGTTTATGTAATTGTAGTGCATTGTGGATCTGCTCTGTCTTCTTCTCTTCGAGGCAAAGTGGGCAGAGGCACAACTATAAGCCCTGCCATATGAGACACCACTACTTCATAGTGTGTGCGAGTGGGCAGGACACCATGCCACAAAGGGAAGAAGACAGAGCCATGGGGAGAAGAACCCAGAGGTAAGTATAGAGGTTTTTTTTCAAGTTGAATTGGGGACTGCTGCTGTACACTACCTATATAAAACAGCTGAGCAGTATCTAGATTTAGGGATTTCTGTGCCAATATTCTTGTTAAAAGTAGTAGTAGTGTGCAGATATTGTAAGAGTATTAGTTATGTGTAGTGCCCATATATGCAGATATTGTAAGAGTAATAGTTATGTGTAGTGCCCCATATGTTTGGGATTAGTGCAGCATTAATGCTGTACAGTGGGTACAGGAACTATTCAGACCCCTTTCACTCTTTGTTTCACTGGAGCCAATTATTAAGATCAAAAAAGTTCTTTTTTTGCTTATTAATGTACACTGTGCTCCCCATCTTGACAGAAAAATACCAAAATCTAGATATCTTTCTGATTTATTAAACAAGAAAAACTGAAATAAAACATGGTCAAAAGTTTTCAAATCCTTTCTGTGACATTGATATTTAATATCCCATATCTGTACAAAGGAGAAATATTGAGAGAGAGCGCCATCTAGTGTTTTCTGAACATATGACCACAGAGAAAAGTGAAGGAGAAAAACATTCACACTGAACGGATTTAATATGCTGCCACTTTACCAAACCAAGAGGCCTACCCTCAATGCTGGCACTGCTCTTTCAGTAGAACTCTCCCCCTTCATTTCCTTCTCTTTCTCTTTTGGAAAGTATTTACTTGCATATTCATCTGTTGTAGGTCATGGCCCCTGCTTACATCTCAAGCACTTTGGAGATACTGTGCGCTCATTGTAATAGCTCATGTACATGACCACACGCAGCGGCCATGTACTGGCCACACACATAGCATCCAGCTCCTGGCTTCCATACCCATGTATTGTACACTGGCCGGGCATGTTTTTTGCCTTGCGACTTAGCATTTTAAATGAACAATGGTGGGGAGAACTTCCCCAGAATTCAAAATGGGCTGCAAATGCTCATCTGCATGAGGTTTAAGACTGTACTGTGTTTATCTCCTGTTTGCAATATTGTGTACACATAACATGTTCTAGTGTCATTCATAATTTCCCCAAATGATGAGTGCTCCTGTGAAGATATTCAACTCGACATGTTTACATCTATTCCCTCTAACAAATGACGATAATTGCTGAGTTTATCTACCTACCTCTCCATTGTATCCACGGTTTCTGTCTGATATCAATGGACAGCATACAAGGGACTCAGTTCTAAATAAAAGGCTTCCATGCCATCAGGTCCTCCATCAGGATTTAAGTGCTTCTCATCTGTGACAATTTATGTTTCAGTGTCTACTGTGTCCATATGTCCATATGAAAAGCGTAGAGACTGGAGACAAGCATCTAGTGTCTAATGTTGATTTCTGTTACCAGTGTGAACACGGACCTATATCTCTATTCCGGTTACCTGTCCGCTCCACCATCCAGCAGCTGCCAGACGAAGTAGGTTTTCCCCTTCATCTTGTAGGGTCACTCAGGGATCCATCAGTTAGGTTCCTGATAGTGGGTTCGCCCTTGTCAGGGCGGTTTATCTGCTGTAGACAGGGCCTTAGCCCACAGGGACATAACCGGGTGAGTTTGCCACCACTTACCTAGTCTGACAGCTAGCGCCAAGCCTGGCTGTGGTTGCGCGATTGCTGGACAGGTACTGACACCACGTTTTCAGTCTTCCTTGCTGCTGAGCAACCTATGCAAGTGGATAGATCCCGGCTTTCCCCGCAAGAACGTTCCCAGCAACATCTGGAGAACCTCTGTCTTTATTGTGCCTCTCCTGGACATCTTCTCAAAATGTCCCGTTCATCTCCAGCGTCCAGAAGAACGTTGCCACATAGGCTTAATGGGAGAAACATCCCTAGGTGAGAGGAAGGCTTCTACAAGATTGAACATTCCCATGCTGCTCAGCTCGGGTTCTGGTGATCCAGTCCAGGTTTCTGCTTTCCTGGATTCTGGCTCTACTGCAAACTTTGTGGATGCTGCACTGATCTCTCAGCATCACTTCCCGGTGGTTAGTCTCGAGAAACCCTTGTCCATCGTCTTAGTCAGCGGCCAGATTCTCTCAGTGCCCATCTGGTTCCGCATGAAATGTGTTCTCCGAGAAGCAGGCTGAGACTATTCCTCCACATCACGCCTACGATTGTCCATGTTGCCTGGCTCCTCTCCCCGGCGGGGTCGTTTGTTCCCACTATTGGTACCTGAGACTGCTGCCATGTCTGAGTATATCAAAGAGAATCTGCAAAGGGGCTTCATACGTAGATCTTCTTCTCCAGCTGGCGCAGGTTTCTTTTTTGTCACCAAGAAGGATGGCTCTCTACGCCCCTGTATAGACTATCTCGGCCAGAACAAGGTTGCCATTATCCGTTCCTACCTGCCCGTGGTCTCATGTGGCTCTGGACTTTTTTACGCATCTGCTGTCATCATCTTGACTGACTGCTTTTCGAAAATGTGCCATTTTGTCCCTCTATCAGGTTTGCCTTCTGCTCCACGTCTTGCCAATCTCTTCTTCCAGCACGTCTTCCGGCTTCATGGCCTTCCTCGGCACATCGTTTTGGATCGAGGTGTTTAGTTCATGTCCAAGTTCTGGAGGTCTCTGTGTAACCAGCTGCAGGTGAAATTGGACTTTTCTTCTGCCTATCATCCTCAGTCAAATGGCCAAGTGGAGAGGGTGAATCAGACTTTAAGTTTCTACCTTCACCACTTTGTGTCCGCCACCACAGGACGACTGGGCTTCTCTTCTACCATGGGCGGAGTTCTCTTACAATTCCCTGGACTCCACTCCTGCTGGTTCATCTTCCTTCTTTATTAATAATGGACTGCATCCACGGCCTCCTCTTCCGTTACCCGTATCTGCTGATGTTCTTGCTGTGGAGGACTTGGTACAGGATCTAAAAGCCATTTGGGAACAAGTCCTTACTTCTTTGCTCCAAGCTTCTGCTCAGACCAAGTGTCAAGCAGACAAAAGATGCAGACCATCTTCTGTCTTTGCTCCCGGTGACAGGGTCAGTTGTCCTTCAGATACGTCCGGCTGAGGATTCCTGGCTACAAATTGGGACCCCAGTTATTGGGTCCATTTGAAATCCTCAGTCGCATCAACCCGGTGGCCTACAAATTGTGATTACATCCTAGCATGCACATACCCAACTCCTTCCACGTTTCTCTCCTCAAGCCAGTGATCTTGAAACGCTTTGCCCAGCAAGTTCCTCTTCCTCTGGCGCCACAGGCTGATTCCACCAATGTCTTTGAGGTGAAGGAGATCCTGGATATGAAGACGGTGAGAGGCAGGCACTTCTTTCTTGTAAACTGGAAGGGATTTGGTCCTGAGGAGAGATCGTGGGAGTCAGAAGATAACATCCTGGACAAGAACCTGCTTCAACGATTTCTCAGACCCAAGAAGAGGGGGATGTTTGAAGATAATACACGTCACTCTTAGAATGTCGTTACTTGGGTGCTCGAGTAGGTTACTGAATCATCGATAATATTCAAGAAAACTGGGCACTCCTTATTTGTTTCATTTGAAAATAGTGTATTTTATTTATAAACAAAAATCAGAATGGCAATCCAATTAAACATGCAGCGTTTCGGTCTATACACAGACCTTCATCAGGCACGGATTGCACGGTATATGAAGGAGGAGAGGTAAATATGCGGTGCTGTGACCGCTATAGCGCTGGCGTGGAGAAACAGCGGATACATCCGCTCCGGAGGAAGGTGCTGAGAAGGACACAAGAAGAGGGGGAGGCCGAAGGGGGGGTACTGTCACGGCTGCAACTTTTTCTTGTTCCCTAACTTTTTCTTGCAGGAAAAAAATTTAGCTCAAACGAGGAAGTCATCGCAGAGACAGAGGTGTATTTTGGAGAGTTTGACAAATCCTATTTTTTTTTTGGAGGGGTTAAAAAAATGACAGGAACGTAGGGAGAAGTGTATCTTTCTAAAAGGGGACTATGTTGAAAAATAAAAAAACATTTTTTTTAAATATGGTGTCTAACACAGGTACTTATTTAACTGCCCTATTGGATGTAGTAGCTGTGGTATAGACTATGACAGTGATGGCGAACCTTTTAGCGGCCGAGTGCCCAAACTGCAATCCAAAACCCCCTTATTTATTGCAAGGTGCCAACCAAAAATGAAAGCAGTAACTTATTGCTCTCTGTTCTTCAACAACGTTCAATCATATTGGCCTCCTGAGCACAAGTTGGAAAAATTGCATCATTTTAGCTTCTTTCCAGTGTCCCTCTGTACACAGATTTGTGGGGCCAGCAGAAGGTCTTCCAAAGATAATTCGGCCATGTCTACTAATTCTCCCTCTTCCTACATACCCAAGTAGCGAAGTAAGTATCACTTAAATATATGAATGAAAGCAGCATTTTTTAAGTTGCTTGGAACTGCAGGAAGATTCTTTGAGTCCTGTCTAGTGTGCTTGGGTGATGGCCCGGGTGCCCATAGAAAGGGCTCTGAGTGCCACCTCTGGCACCCGTGCCATAGATTCTCCATCACTGGACTATGATGTTACACAGCAGCTGAAGTCTAATTTATGATATTCTCCAGCATTTGAGGTGTGTATTGCTGCTGAACCTTATAATACTCCCCTCAGCTGCTACAAAACCTAATAATACACACCTCAGCTGCTGTAGAAAATCATAATACACACCTCAGCTTCTGCAGAACATCCTGTTACACACCTCAGCTGATGTAGAAAATCATAATACACACCTCAACTGCTGTAGAAAATAATAGCACAAACCTCAGCTGATATTGATATTGCTAATATGATGTTCCTTTGATAAAAGCTCAAGAATGTTGTGGTTTATATTGCTTATGTAATGCACTATGAATTCTCTTTTATTGTTGTATATTATAAATTATTAAGCGTATTGATTTCTGTAATGTCTCAATAACACTGTGTTAGCTAAAGAGATCAATAAAATAACACAAGTATCCTATCAAATATTTAATATAAAGTAGGTACACTCAATATACTTATAGCATAATTAGAAAAAATATATAGTATTGATGCTATAGTCATTCTTTAGATTTTCAAAACTTGGTATGTTCATGGGAAGATACACAGGGGAATGAGACAGCTCGGGAAAAGCGCTTCTGTTATCCATCCATCTGCAAATATAAAAAAAATTTCAATAACTATACAATACAGAGCTATAGCATACTGTAATATACTGTTACTTAGACATAAACTTGCACAAAAAAATGTCTAAAATGCCTTACCCCAGATTAGACAATTTTAGAAAGTACACAAAAAGGTGTAGTCTAATAAAAGGGTGTGGCTTCTCAGGAAAACGGTCATGCACCAATAAATATACTGATACACAGGGGCACATTTACTAAGCTCCATGCACCAATTTTCTGTCAGACTTTGTGGGGCACATTTACTAAGGGTCCGAATCGCTTTTTTCTGCTGGGTTCCAGTTTTTTGTTTTTTTTTTCCTTTTTTTTCGATTTCCGCCAAATTGCCCCGGGATTTTGGCGCACGCAATCGGATTGTGGCACCGGCTTTCACGCGACAGAAATTGGGTGCGTGGCCGTCGGAAAACCCGACGGATTCGGAAAAACTGCGGATTTTAAAAAACAAATTGGGACAGATTTATCAAGTGGCTGAAAGTCAGAATATTTCCAGTTGCCCATGGCAACCAATCACAGCTGCCTTTTCAAATTTTCATGAGCACTGGTAAAATGAAAGCTGAGCTGTGATAGGTTGCCATGGGCAACGGGAAGTATTCTGACTTTCAGCCACTTGATAAATCTGTCCCATTGTGTTGCAAAATCAATCACTCACATGCACCGGGAATAGGTTGGTGAACTCCAGCGACACCTGGTGGACATCGGGCGCACGACCTTAGTGAATCGCCAGAAGAACCGAATCCTCGTCAGAGAACACGCCGCTGGATCGCGACAGGACCAGGTAAGTAAATTACCCCCTGTATGTATTTTACAGTGGAAACTGATTGCACAGGTATTTAAGAAGTGTCCGCTCCACATATGTGTCACACACAACTGTTTTGTGTCGTGGCTGCACTATTCCTCATGCGACACAAATTTCTGCACTGAAGGGGTGTTCTGGTGCTCAGTCGGACCGTGCGGCAGATTTATCATGCAAAGTCATGCAAAATTGTGTCACATGCCCCATGTTAAAGGTGCACCAAAAAAAAGGGTTGCACTCTGTCTGAGCTGTGCAGAGGGCGCAATATTTATGAAGAATGGGCGCCCCAAATCCTGAATCTGGTGCCCACTGTACACTACACAGGCAAACTGCATATGCATTGAATTCTGTCTTTAGTCTACTACTGCTATTAGAATCTAAGTAATTACTTACTTTTTATGAGAAAATGACATACACCATCACTCCACAGCCGACGAACCATCCCGCAATGAGTAATGCAGGAACCAAGTACCGCCGATATTCAGCCAAGCATCCTGTCATGAAAATAAATTAGTCTCAATCATTTTTGTTTTTGAGTGTGTGTGAGGGATAAATAGTTTTTAACCAAGTGACCATCGCCTTTATTTGAAGACTGTCACCAGTCCAAGAATGCGGCAGCATGTGCAAATGCTACTTAGGTTTAGGGCCCTTAACCTTTTGACCCTGGTGGCATACATCACAGTTATTTAGCAGAAATTTAAATTTTATTTTGCTTATCTCTGGCAGCTCTCGATGCATTCCCAGGTGAAGCAGACTAGAAGGAGAATCATCTCTGCTCCTGCACAAATGGGGTAATTCAGGAACTATATATACAGAGGGAGCTGCCACAGAAAAGTCATGACTAAATTTCTGTTGAACACAAAAGTAGATGGAACTGAGTCCTGCAGGTTTGGGTTCCTAAGCCCTAGAAGTGTATGCTTGAAGCCCGGTGAAAGGTTCCCTATAAACTGCAACTTAAAATCATGAGACCTCTTCTGTGAGGAAAAGTAAGAAATTGCGCCTGCTTAAAATATTATATTATCTTATTCACTTCTGTGGTATTGAGGATGCAGTTATGACTTCTAAAGCTACCCAGAGCATGGGGCCAACTGCTTACATCCCTGGGCCCTTTGTATAAACCAGACCAGAACAACTCATTGGAACTGATGCCACGTTTTGATGCAGAATCTGTAATTTATACCACCAATTACTGAATTTACCTTGCCTTATACATTAAGCCTTACTCTATGTAACCACAGTCACAGCCCTTTCCTCCAGACACCTGTTTCCTGACTTGGTAGGGCGTGTGACTGCCTGAGGTGCCCGCCAATTGGACCGGTTAGCACAAGTATTGGTGCTGTATTCTTGTACAAATTTGAGTTCTGATGTAGTATTGATATACTAGGGCAGATTTATCAAGTGCCTGAAAGTCAGAATATTTCCAGTTGCCCATGGAAACCAAACACAACTCCCCTTTAAAATATTCATGAGCACTGGTAAAATGAAAGCTGAGCTGTGATTGGTTGCCATGGGCAACTGGAAATATTCTGACTTTCAGACACTTGATAAATCTGCCCCAAGTGTTTATTTCCGGTGCTGCATTTATGTACTGGGCAATTATCATTAATTCAGAGGGGGGAATTATATTAAAATTTGATGGCCCTGTACTATAGGGTGTAATATATGTAATATAAGGTTATCACAATGAATTTAGGGGGAGCCCTGTAACTCAGGTTGATAGTGCTGCACATACTATAATTCACCTTGAAGCAGTCTACTTACAATATTTAATTTTTTGGGTGGTGGGAATCTATGTAATGAATAATTTGGGGGGAAATATATTTTTTGTATATGTGTATTTCCTTTTCGGGAAAAAAAGAAAAAAAAACTATCCAGATAATAAGTTTTCTAGGTCCTCTGCGTCTTTACACAGAGCACTTGGATGGACCGTCCCTGGAAGGTATACCATTGTATGCGGTCCCTCATTCCAGAGGATCCTGTACAGCTATCCTGCCCTTACAGGGGTAATAGCTCAGGCTGTGGTGTGTATGGACCACCATGTACCTGGCACATGAGATCCTCCTGCATCTCCTACCCACTGGTCCTTGTGGTTCATCAACCCTGCGTGCCTCACCATTGGTCGCCTAGATCGGCTCCTGCATAGGCCGCAGCCAGGTAAGAGCCTGTACAGCTAACCTGTCCTTACAGGGGTAATAGTTCTGGTTGCTGTGTTTATTGACCACCATATACCTGCCCTTGCATCTCTCCTGCAGAACTGCTCCTGGTATTAACTATTTGTTCATCTGGATGGAGGCAGCACATCCTATCAGTGAGTATATCCAGGCTGTATACCAGGTCGCCGGTCTCTCATCCTGAAGAACCTTGATACACTTGTGATTTATGTTGTACGGTTTTTTAATTTTAAATTTACATTCACTTGTTTCAGTCATAATATCATGCAACCTCACAGCAGGTCTCAGCTGCCGGATAAGCTCTGCAGTCTGCAAGACAAGTTAAGCTGAATACTCAGGTCTCCTATGTATCCCTGCTGAATGCTCAGGTCTAATGTCTACCTTGCTGAATGCATAAATCTTCATTGCTGATGTACATCTGCATTTCAAGTCACTCCTCCCCCCTGTCCCCAGGATTTATATGCAAAGTCTGTGTGCTCTGCTTGAATTAAAATTATTTACCGGTATTTCATGTGTATAGTCTGTGATCTTTACACTGGGAATTTACTAACCATTTTTGTCTGGACTAGACCTCCGGTATGCAATGAGCGTGCACTCAGCCTCTGGTATGTAATGAGCATGCACTCAGCCTCTGATAAGTAATGAGCATGGCTCGTGTGTTCATACACTGCATCCACGGCCTCTATCTGTTGAAATGTGCAGGTATCTATGATCTGTGTACATAGTGAAATAATGTAATAATGATACAGAGCAGAATGATACCAGAATCTCTAAATTCTGCTTATATATATGTACTCCATAGTTTGTTCTAGATAAATGGCATTGGAGAACGATCCTCTCATATCCAGGCTGCAGAACTCCTCATACAGTGATGTTAGCTGCATATGGCTAATGTGTTTTGTGTTTTCACTAGACGTTCTCTCCTGAGCGGCTGTCACAGTCCCCTATGAGAGGTGGAAAGAGGAGGAAATCTAGGCAGAGGTTATGTCCTAACTAGAGATGGGCAAATTTTTCAAAATTTGATTCACCGAGTTCGCCAAATTTTCCGACAAAATGTGATTCGACCTGAATCGAATCATGACAAATCACATTAAAAAACGGGTATTTCCTGTCTGGAGAGAGCAAGTAGTGTTTGTAGAACGTTGTGCCATGCTCAAATATGTATAGGGAGTGTGGTTTGGTCTTCAAACAATGCTGTGTTTTAGTATGACATGCACATGACAGCCGCCGCTCTTAGAATCGCTTCACTCTTCAATTCCATGTGCACTTACAGGGGACAAGTTGACCAAATGAACACAGCATGACAAGTTAACGTCTGTGCCAGTTCAAAAGAACCGAGCTGAGGGCCAAGATCCCACTGTAACATCAAAGAGTGCACTCTTTTTACACTGACATCAGATGACTCCATAGATTACGACAGAACCCGTTCTGTTAAATGCTGATACATGTAGAAACCCCCCAAAAGTTTAGAGAGGGTGTCGGCAGTAATTTTGCATTGATGTCACTGATCATTTTGCCCTTCTTTTCATCCGTCAGTGTCCGCTTTCAATCGGTCAATAATCCATCAGTATTGCTAAAGCCAAAAACAAACAGGAGTGGATCCAAAACAGAGATGACCAGTAAATAGGATATTTGTATGTCCTCTGTGTTCTGTATCCACTCCTGCTTTTGGCTATCAATCCTGAAGCTTTTAATTACTTCTGAGAGATGAAATGAAGGGGAAAACCAAACATAGTGGCAGTGTCATAGAGTAGTGGAGGGCGAAAACAGCATTATGGAAATTGCAGGGTGTTCCAGGGAGACAGCAGCCAGTTGGCACCAGCATGAGTAGGCCGCAGAGTGGCACAATGACAAATTATGGAGCTGTCAGCAACATGGTAGGCCACAGTGTGCCCCAATGACAGAGTGTGGCAGCAGCAGCAGGTCAGAAAGTGGCACAATGACAGAATGGGGAGGTGGGAGACAATTTCAGTCCCTGGTAAAGATGGTGGGAGGCAGATGGAGCAACTGGCAGCAGATGTGTGGCATCAGGCAGGTGACAGCTTTAGAATAGAGGCTAAGGCAGGTAGTAAGAATCCAAACTCATTTCTCAACATTTGGGGAAGGCGTCATGGCTGATCTAATCTGATGCATTAGGCATTGGCAAGTTGAAATCTTGGCCAATCCACGCCTGATTGATCTTGATAAAGGTCGTTCTCTCCACATTATGGGTAGACAAGCGGGTTCTCCTTCGGGTAACGATGGCCCCGCCACACTGAACACCCGTTCTTATGCCACACTGAATGACTACACTGCACTGAGTGACTACTAATGCCGCTGCCTTGTTGAGCCCCTTTGCCACTGCTTATTTGGACCTGCAAAGCAGGTTTTGTACCCCAGGGCCATTTGGCTCCCGTCCTCGCACTGCTGCCACCCTGCTAACTCATGGCCACAGTAGCGACTTGCTTCCTGCTTCACTGCCTGACGTGCAAGCTGACACCCTCTTCTCCCGACGATGATGATGAAGCCCTTGCTTCACCCGGCTCCCGCGTGCGATCGGCTACATCATCATCGATTTGTGTTTCCCTGTCACTGCTATTCTCCTCAACAGTCTCAGCATGAACAGAACAGAGGCTGGTTGAGGACAGGTGAGCGCCGCTGACCAGCTTCTGGGCCATGCCAACTGCGAGTTGTATCTGATGAAACCACGGACTCTTGGCTGGGGTTGTCAGATGTTATTTGTGAGGAAGTGGATGACCTAGTCAACCAATCGAGAACCTTTGGGTTGTTCATCAACACACTGCCGCTAAATGACACCAGCAGTTCTGGCCTCACAGAGTCACCCCTGCTGCGATGTCCCCTTACTGTGCTGTGACCTTTGCCTGCTCCACCTGTCACTTCTCTGTCTGACATATTGGTTGATTTGACACGGATTTCTTAATATCAACTTTAGCAACAAAAACAAATTGAAATTTGGGGAATACAGAACCCCAAAAACCGACATCCTGGACTTTGAGCAAAAATTACTCTATCAGCTACTGAGTACAGGCAGCTAGAAGCTAGGTATATGCAGTGTGAATTGAAGGGATTGCAAATGGCCGTCTGTTTTTATAGGGCTGTGACATCACATAAGCCTGTCGGTCGCTGATTGGCTTACATATCTGCACATGTGATCGAGGGTGTTCCTTTCCTCTTCCCGGAGTTCTCATGCGCCTGAGATCCTGCATGTGTCGCCTCCCCGATGAGGTCCGCTGGAGTTCATCTTCTTCTTCCCGGTGTATGTCAGTGCATGTCTTGCAACACAATTTGAAATGTTAAATCCCGTGCATAGTCCGAATCCGACGGATCATCCAATGTCCCGCCCCCCGATTTGTGTCTTGTGACACAAGCTGATTGCGCGCGACGCAATCCCCGATCCCCGAAAGTGTCAGAAAACCCAACGGAAATGTGGCCGCGGAACCTTAGTAAATAAGCCCCATTGTCGTCTATTCATTTGGAGTTGTGAGCCAATCAGACCAGCGAAACAATACTTCTATCTTATCTTGTCTTTTTCTATGTTATTATTCTAAAATGCCGTTGACATTTGATATTGTTAGTGAGTATTCTGGATGTCAGAAATATGACATCAGTATATCAGTGGTGTTACTAACGCTGTAGCAACCGTAGCAGTGATGCTAATGGACCAGTCCAGGACCCACGGCCGAATCATAAATTATGCACACTGTGTACTCAGGCAGGCTTGTCCCTATTGACCATAGCTGCCACAGCCGCAATGCTAAGGGGATCCCGGGTCACAAATTAGGGTTGAGTCCCTCTATGTCCCTTCTGCTGCTGCCCTTCCATAAGCCTGCCCCCCCTGGCCAATCCACCTGTGTGTCCAGGCGGCAGGCCGTCCTATCTTCTTCCTGCATAAAGACATGACACATCCCGGCCGATGCTGAGTGGAGGTCCCAAAGGATACATCAAAGGATACATCTTTTGGCTCCACTATAACGACAGGACATAAGGCCAGGAGAATCCTCAAGCCAGGAGAATTCATGCTTGTTGGCCAACTCCAAGCACTGTCCTTCATTAACATTCTGACAGAAAGCATCATGTTACTTTCATGCCCAGCCTTCATCCAACAATTTCTACAGTCTTTAGAACAATTCGTTGAAACAATACAATTTCAAAGAACTTTAAAAAGTGGGCATATTGTCCACATGGATCATGGACTCCATGAGATTCTGTTAAGTCTCTCTGGTCATGAAGCTCCAGACCAGCTGAGAGCCAACTCTACATCAGCTTCTTTAGCTGAGCTCTGTCACGTCTATCAGTTCTACAGAGTAGCCACGTGGTTCTCTCCATCCGCATCTATACATCTCTGCAGGATAAACTTCTCTGTCTCCTAAGGCTTCAGCCTTCAACAAGGTGGTGCTGCAACAGGCGACAAAGATCCCTCCCCATAAGTACAGCTTGCTAAGTCCCATATGTGTGCTGCCTAGCAGAAGAAAAGGAAGGAAGAAATTTGCTTACCGAAATATCCATTTCCTTTAGTCCGTGAGGCAGCACAACTTTCCCGCCCTTACGTAATGAAACATTATTGTTTTATACCAGTGGTGGTGAACCTATGGCACGGGTGCCAGGGGTGGCACTCAGAGCCCTTTTTGTGGGCACCCAGGCCTTTACCCCACACAGAGTTTACCAGCTAGGACTCAAGGCTTTCTCCTGTGATACAATACAACCCAGGACGTGCCAAGCTCAGTGCTATTTTAAAGTGACATTCTTGGCTGCCAAGACTACAATGGATTGTCATTGGAGCTCCTGCTCTGGGTCTCCTGATTCTTCTTCTTCAGGGCACCCTGGAGGGAAGCTACAATCCAAATTTCTCCATCTTCTTTCTATTGTATTGGTGAACTCAGGACGCCAATACGATTAAAACCTGTCATACAGTTGGGATCAAGTTACTGCTTAAATTGTCATGCTGGCACTTTGTAACATATAAGTGGGTTTTGGTTGTAGATTGGGCACTCTGTCTTCAAAAGGTTCGCCAATCACTGTTATATACCATACATGTGTATGCTCCGGCCTAACATAGGTGGAGTCAGCCAAGAGACCTATTGTTTAATTGTCTACTACTGCTTGTTAACCTGTTCTCTTCTGAGTTGTACCTAGGGGAATTATTCCATATGTGTGCTGCCTCACGGACTAAAGGTTATGGAAATTCCGGTAAGCAAATTTCTTCCATTTTAATCACTTTGACCAAGTATTTGATGCATTTATGTAATCAGTTTTCCACCAAAAAGCCAAAAGTTCTCAGTTGTAGATTTGCTAGAACTGAACTTTAAATCATAATATGACTGTAATGAAAAATATACATAAATAGGCACAGTTTCTAAAATAATCCAAAAGGTTCATGAAAGTCATTGGAGATGTCAAAGAAAAAGTCAGAAATCTATAAAATGGAATTTCTTAGAAAAGTCTAGAAGAAAGCTTAACTTGGTTCTAGGTGACAGGTCCACTATAATTATAACTCAAACTGACATATCAAAAAATTTCTTGTCCTGTGGTCAATTTATTTTGCAAAAAAATTCAGTTTTTTCCCCACTATGTGACAAGTTCAGAGATTGACAGCGCTGACATATCCAGAATTTAATTGTTGAGAGTGACTTCTTCATTCGTCATGCGTATTCTTTTTGAAGAACAGAAGATTTTGTTGTTTTCTTGCTGAAGCCTAAAGTATTATAGTTCTGTAAAGGTTCGAAGAGTTTGTACTGAAAAAAATCACCCAAAGATTTCATCATCCAGCAAACTGCATTTTTGCTTCTGTATTATGGTGCTCTATTCAGGCACTATATTACAGCCCTCGGGGCAGGGGCGTAACTAGGAGGGGCTGGGCCCCATAACAGATTTCTACATGGGGCCCCTTTCCCCTTAAAAAATTATATGCATATTTGTAAACACATCACACACTTTTATGTTACAGCTTGTGGGATCAGGCTACATAGTGGCCTGTTTCCTTGCAAAACAGCCGTATTAAAAGACATTAACAAAAGAAAAGGGTTTTGCTAGTAACTTATTCCTTCTCATTAATGGAAATCAATGACACTGACATGGTATACATACTATCCAAAAATTATCGATTTTCCGCCAGGTGTAAACATTTATCAATGTAGAAAAGGATTAAGATGCTTTATAATAAGCTAAATATGTTCTTTTAATGTAAGCAACTGCAATCCAAATCACAGACAAATGAGCAGGGCCATAAATAGTATTCATGGAACCTACAGCAGAATTTATAGGACACCCCCTACTCCTCTAATGTGCCTGACCATCCAAAATGCATTAATCTGCATTAGTTTTGTTGCGAAAAATCGAGTATAAAACAGTAGCATTGGAGTGAATGTGATTTGGAAAATAATTTTAGACAATGCGTGCCGAAATTGTTGTGTGTTGCAGAAATTAAACTCAAACATGTGTGATTGTTACGTCGGTGAGCTGCAGCTATTTTCAGTCTCCTGCTGCTGATTGGCAGTTTACTTTTTTAGAGATTAATAGGAAAACTGCATCATATACATTTAGCAGCGAACATCCAGCATGAAGTGTTTGGCAGATCTTCTCTAACATAAAAAATCGTGCAATCTTCCTGTAAAACCCTTTAAGTCGATGTTATCCATTGGGCGTTGTGGTATCTATTGGCAGACAGTTGAGGCACTTTTTTGTGTGCCTTTCCTAATACACATGGGGAAAAAACATTGAAGTCCTCTCCTCTATCTCTGCAGTTCCCTGGTATTACAGGGCCAGCATTATACTAGTAAGCTCTCTCGGGACACTGACATTGGTTACATGCCAGATGATAGATCAGAGGGATCCTCAAGTCTTTATAGTAAAGGATTTAAAACAAAGGTAATGTGTGTGCCAAGACTGGAAACAGGCATTACTATTACACACATGCAAATTACATCAGACATCTCCTATAACAGCATGGAGATAGTGAGATAGTGAGAGAACAGACATAATCATAGTAAAAAACACAGATATTCTATAGAATAAATAAATAGAAATTTACCAAATGATTTCCCTTACCTGCATCCGTCATTGTCTTCTCCCCCATGTGTATTGCTGAGTGATACAATGTCCTCTAGCTGTTCTTTCTGTCCAGGTTAAAGGCTTTAAATAGAGCCCATGCTGGAATGTACGGCAGCTGTTGGCACCAGCAATGCCAGTCCACTTGCCCTGGTAATTGTGAAAGTCAAGAGGTGTGGTTGGTTTTAGCTTTTTTCCCATAGGATTAACACCTACCAAAGAAAGTAACATTCTCTTTCTGTATGGAATAATACGGATCTAAATCTTTGTAAACTTTTCAAAGTCCATTTATAACTATTGCTAGAGCTATATGTAATGGTGATCAAGTTACCCATCACAAAGGTGTTGTACCCAGTTTTAATTTAATAATAATAATTTAAAAATAATAATAATAATTTAATTTAGCATAACTCCAGATGCTGGGACCTCCAGAGATCATGAAAACGAGACACCCCCCCCCCAGTATTCCAGAGAGGGTCCAATTCTCCCTCATGGGTGAAGCAACGAGTCTGGCATGCGTTCTGGTGCTCAATTTAATAATATGGGCGCACTAGAAATTGTAGAGCACAGCGCTCAGATATCTCTGTCACTCCCATTTACTATGGCGCCAGGTCACGCTGCGGTGAGCTAACGTTGTCTCACCGCACCATGACCATGCACGGAGAAATATTGGACATGTCCTATATTTCACCATGTTACGGCACTGGCCGCTCGCTTCTCTATGGAAAGTGGAGGGGTGAGGAGCGGGACAGCGCGGCTGTATGCTCGCCTGGGCATACAATCCTCTGAATGAGGCCTAAGGCCCCTTCCACACTAGTGTTGCAGATCACGTCAGGGTGCAATGCGTGAAAAACTGACGTTTTTTGCTGTGTTTTTGGTCCTTTTTTCCTTGGAGTCATTAGCGTTTTTTTGTGTTTTTCAAGCACGTGTTGTTCGCATTTTTCTTGCGTATTCAGTGCGTTTTTCACGCACGTTTTTTAAATCACATGATTCTTAAATTGGTACTTCCGGACTTTTTTCCACATCTAGCAAACCATCCATTTAAAACGCATTGCACTTGCGAGCATTGCAAGTGCAATGCGTTTTTGATGCGTCTCCAAAGACTTGAATGGGACGTGAAAAACGTGTGTGAAACCCAAAAGTAGAGCATGCTGCGATTTTGACGTGCGTTAAAACAAACGCATGCACGCGAGTGAAAAAACCACAAGTAAGGACAAGCCCGCTGGAAACAATGGGACAATGCAATGAGTGCAATGCAAGTTCTGCGCGTCAAAAGCATGTGCAGAACACGCGTGTGGAAAACGCTAGTGTGGAAGGGGCCTAATACTTTTAATAATTTGGATTATAATAATGATAATATAGATCTATGTTATTACAGCATATTTTATTTTATGAAAGGTACCTTTTTTAGTGCTGCTCTGTATCCACTCTCCAATTTTCCTTTTAGTTTAAATTGAATGTATTTGATTGAAGATAACTTTCTATAATTAGATAGCCACACCCAAGGTAATTTCCAGACATGGAAAACTTTTGTTCAATTATTTTCATGGCTGAATTGCATCTTTGAGGCATCCATTTTTCACAGATCCTCATGAACTACAGTCTATGAGTGATCAACGAAAAACACACAAAATAAATGACGCATGTATAAAAATTTTACTCCTCATTCAAAATGATTACTTCCTCAAAATTTGCCTTAGTAACCAATTATGGTATAGGAAACTACGGAATTGGGCTGAGATGGGAATACACATCTTTACTCCTTTCCACCATGTTGGGATTTACGTAAAAAAAATGAGCTCTTTGCTGCTTCCAAAAAATTTGTTTAGTGGTGAATTAGATTTACAGAAACATTGCAGAAGGGGCTAAGAGCTAAGTTACTACAGGCGGTCCCTGTGTCACGTACAAGATAGGGTTCGGAGGTTTGTTCTTAAGTTGAATTTGTATGTAAGTCGGAACTGTATATTTTATAATTGAAGTTCAAGACTTTTTTTGCCCCAGTGACAATTGGAGTTTTAAATTTTTTTGCTGTAATGGGACCAAGGATGATCAAAAAAGCTTAATTACAGACACTTTATAGCTGATCATTACAGTCTGGGACTATAGTAAAGCATCCAGAGGGTCCGTCTGTAATTAGGGGTCGTCTGTAAGTCGGGTGTCCTTAAATAGGGGTCTGCCTGTATTCATTTTTCTACACTGTCATTTTTGTCCAAAACTTCTGACCACCTCAAAGACTGAGAATAACTGATATGGAAATAACCCAACATTCATATCATTGCAGACATTGGTTTCTATGTGTTTGTTCCATTTCACAATCCTCCTCCATTTTCATCTATGACGGAGCTGCTGTCTTTGTAGCTTGTCCTTCAGCTGCAAATAGCAAGTGGAAATTATTTTCATCACAAGATATGTACGGCAAACAATGTCTGCTGACCTTAATAACTGAAAGCCGTCCAGACCTTGGTGGCTGTAAATGAGCCAAGGTCATTCACAACATATTTTGTCTGATCTCTAAGACTAAGAAATGATTATACATCCCGGCACATGTTACAAGCAAACACAATATCATTACTATAGGGTGTTTATTACTTAACCCTTTAAGACCAAGTATTTTTTGTCTTTTCGTCATCTTAATGACAGGACCCATGCCTTTTTTTATTTTGCTGTTGAATGTACATTGGGTAACAAAAAACGTTTATTAACCCCTTCTGTGGGCCATGCACAGCCAGCACAGAGAAGTCTAGCAATAGCTTTGTCCCATATCCTCACACAGAAGGTGGGTGTGTGCTGCATATTATCACCATATTTATCGATGGCGTCACTTGCACATTGTAATGAATACTGTGTAAAAATGCCATTTACTGCACTACAGTAGTAGTGCAGTATATGGTAGGAACGATCAGACTCTCTAGGGTTAAAGTACCATGGAGGGTGTAAAAATATTAAAAAGAAAAAAAAATAATAAAAAAACTAAAAATTCTAATCGCCCCCCTTTCCTTAGAATTGATATAAAACTTAACAAACAGTAAAAATCACACACATATGTTAGATATCGCTGCTTCTCAAAATGGCAGATCTATCAAAATATAAAAACGGTTATTCCTGGCGGTAACGGATATTGTGGTCGGACCGTGGGTAACATTTATCATGCAATGTCTGACAGAAATATGTAGCATGCCCTATGTTAAAGGTGCAGAAAATAAAAAAACTGTGCAGTGCAGGAGGCGCCAGATTTATGAAGAATATGCACCAGAAATCCGGAATCAGGTACCCTATACACACTACATGGGCAGACTGCACCGTTCTTAGAAAAGTGCCCCATTGTTTTAATTTTTGAAAATGTATCAAAACACAATAAAACCTATATAAATTTGGTACCACCATGATGGTACCGAACCAAAGAATAAAGTAAAAGTTTCATTTGGAGCACACAGTGAAAGTCGTAAAATTTAACACAAGAAAGTTACGCAAATGTGTTTTAACGCCAATTTCACCAGCTTCCAGCTTCCCCATACACGACATGGAATAATAAATAACGTCACTGAGAAGTAAAATTAGTTACACGGAAAATAAGCCATCACACAGCTCTGTACATGGTACATGGTAGATTTTTGAAGGTGGAGAGCAAAAATGAATGAAAAAACACAAAGGGGTTATAGAAAGTCTCCATATTGGTGGGGGAACACAATACTAATCACTTGTTATGCTCTTCATTAGCAGAGAGGAGGTGCTCTCTGTATCAGACAACTCCCATACAAGTTCCTTGGTTGAACCTTCAGGATATATGTCATTTTTTCATCTGTGTTAACTACTGCTCTGTGCTAATGGCAGAGCTGATTGGAGTTAGGGTCGGGAGTCCTGTGGATAGGCCTCCAATTACAAGTCGCGGTCAATGAACTATGCAACAAAAAGTGAAGCAACATTTCAATAATTTCTGTTTAATCTTTATTTGAAATATAAGTATAAGTATAAAATCCTGTCCTGATCAGGTTGAACATATTCAGGCACAGAAAATTGTAACTGAATCTCTGGAACACATTTTCAAATCCTAAATATTTTGAAAGTGGCTTAGTCTCATTATACCATAATCTTGTTTTATCTACAGAAAAACGGTCTGTCAGTTGCATATGTAATAACATAAGGAATATACTTACCTTTTCTATCCCCCACAGCTCCAGTGCCCCTGGTGTAATGGTCCTCTGCCAGCCCCTCTTGTTCTTCCAGAGGTGATGACATGTTGTACCTGGCAATCACTGGTCACATTGGTCGTGTCAGTATTTATGGCACGTAGGCGCCATGGTGAGTGATTGGTTTAAGTTGTCCTAAGCCAAGATGACACATCATCACTTCAGACTGAAAGGGGCCCCTGGGCCAGCATCACAGGAAAGGGAAGGTATTTAGAATTCAAGAATATTTTTTCCCTCATATCTTATTTCATGTGCTAGTTATCTTATTTTTAATACTGTGTTGTTGCAAAATATATTTTGTCCACCAGATGGCAGTGTAGAACTATTCAATGGCCCAGATATATGGAAACTGGTGCAATCTGTGATAGTGCAGTTTGCCTCGCTACAGTGCAGTTTGCCACAGATAATCCAAAAGTTTTGCACACCCTTAATTAATCTGTTTTCAGGATGTAACAAATTTGCACCTTTTCCTTGGTGCACTTTGCTTCATGCTGTTGTGACAGAAATGTATTGAATAGCAGAAATAAAAACGGCACAAAATACGAACAAGCATTAACAAACCCCTCCAGGTGCTCAGATTTCAAAAGTGTTGGACAAAATACAACCGTGACACAAAAGTGCCGCAAACACATAATAAATACATGTGCAAGCTTCAAAGTCACGTTTTTCATGCAAACTTAAGACATAAAACTGGTGCAGACACCATAATATATCTGAACCAATGTGTCCCATGCAAAGTCGACAGAGTTGAGTGGACATGTAATTTAAATTTCACCTGGCCAATCATGGACTACGCTGGTAGCAAGGGGCCTCCAATTGCCAAATTGGCAATTGGCCTCCAATCCAGCAATACTTCCAAACTCTGACCCTTTACTCTAAGGGTGAGTAACACTCCAATGTGATTGTTTTACCGATTGTTTGAGAACACTTTTTTGGCAAATCACTGGACTCCCAACCACCGAATCATCAGAATTTTACATGAATCAATTATGGCTTTATCCTAATATTTTCCACAAAGTTATAGTTATAAGATAAAGAAAGTACTTACTCATTGATTTCTATCAGGTCCTATAATTAGATAAATGCAACTGAAGATGAAGAACACACAAAAAGTTGCACTGTCATTATTTATTTAATAAAACCTCAAAAATTAATAACTCTCTTTCTGCTCCCATAGGGAATATGAGGTTTTGTACCATTCTTAAATGTACTAAGGGTAACAAAAGGACACATTCTCTAATTCACTGTTATTAACAAAAATACAGATATAATTCCAACCAGTCTCTATTCGTCCCAGCATACACAATTTTGGTTGCCCCAGGATCCGCCTGTAAATCTTCTGATTTTAGGGTCAGGAGGACCCTGTCTGATGCTGCACTGAGCTTCTCTCTGCACTCCAGCCCACACCCTTGCATTCCAAGATGAGCTCACACAGAGAAACTTCCTGCCGGCAAGCAAAAGCTTGAGGAGAGTAAATCTACAAGCTACGAGCAGATAAGGTCTTTATCCAGAGGTGGGAGGTACAGTCGATCTGATTGTAGGTCTGATATATAGCAAGGCTGAGATTGTCATGTGTTATGTGCATCTTATGGATCTCATCATCTCTCATCTCTGATCTGTCTCATCTCTCTTTCTATGTGTCAGATACTAGTAAATGTTTAGAAGCTAAATGAAAGTGTATATAAACCTGTACCCTGATAATCTAACCACATTATCAGCACACAGCATCTCACAGCACTAGAGGGATTATAATGTATCTGCTTAGAGAGTCCCTGCTCGCACTCTGGACTTTTAAACTGTGATAGGATAGTGATAGGAAAACTGCAATAAATCTGAGTAAAATTGTAAAGTAAGGGGGTAAAAATGATATTTATAGTGTAAACATCACTAGGGTATTGAAATTTGAAAATCTTTCATGGGCAAACCTCTTTAATCATCATCAAGTGTGACCACCTCTATAAAAGCAGAGGTTTTGGCAGTTTGCTGGCTTTTAGTGTTAAATGTGCTAAACCCATGTCAATAACAATACATTAACAATTATTAGAAAAGCAAATTTTGCTCTCCAAACTGAAAAGGGTTCTGAGGTCATTTCCAAACAATATCCAGGTTATCATTATCGAAAGATTATACACAAGTGGAAAATATTCCAGTAACTTGACAATCTTCCCTTGAGAGAACATCCTAGTAAATTCATCCCAGGCAATCCAATGTTTTATGCCAGCACATGAACAAGTATAGTTTGTGCAATGCTGTCTACAGGAAACATTATTTCAGTGGCATTGAGCATTGGAACTTGAAGACTTCGACAATATAAAATTATATACAGTATATACTCGAGTAAAAGCCGACCCGAGTATAAGCCGAGGCCCCTAATTTTACCACCAAAAACTGTGAAAACGTATTGAATCGAGTATAAGCCGAGGGTGGGAAAAGCATTGGTCACAGCCTCCCAGTATATAGCCAGCAAGCCCCCAATAGTTTACAGCCATCTCCCTGAAGTATACAGCCAGCCAGACAGCCCCTTTAGTATACAGCCAGCCAGCCCCCTTTAGTAGCCAGCCAGCCAGCCCCCTTTAGTAGCCAGCCAGCGGAACATAAATTAATGAAAATTTCTGTTCCGCTACTGTGCTGAAAGCACCAACTTGTTACATAATAAGAAATAGGATCCTCCGGTCCACTACAGAAGACCATATTACCTGGAACTTGAACAAAGGAAACGCTATACTTACCAGATTTAATGCAGGAACCAGGGCTTGTATGCACTTTTTGTGCGCCAAGCACCTCCTTCCCGCATGTGCGAAGCTGTGGATACACGCAGGCGACTCTTCACGCTATTGTTTGGTAACAAGTCTCCGGGACAGCGTAGAAAAACTTTCATCTATCCAGTGGTATGAAAATCAGTCGTAAGTAGGAATCTGCTTCATACATCTTAAACGGATAAACTGACTGATGTGCTGTATGAACGTATTTTTATATCATTGGAACTTGTTCATATCATCTCATACCATTTGGTACGGGAGTTTGATGCTTCACCCACTGAGTTTTTCTTTTGAATTGCAAGCATTTAGTACTATAATATATGTATTTGCTATGCTACTTTAGAAAGTGAACACAATTGATGATATCTACCATTTTATTCTATGCATCATGTTTGGGATTATTTGTATGTATTAAATACTTTTTTATGATTTAAATACCATTTTATTATAAACATATCTCTACTAGTGGCAGTAATTAACTGGTTAGCGACCACCCGCCGTGTATTCACGGCGGTGGCCGGGTCCCGCTGTGACCCTCTCCATAGCCGGTAAGTCTTTGCTGCATATTGCAGCAGGTGTAATAACAGCGATCGCTGCCGGCAAAGCGGCCGGCAGCCTCAAAAAGGCTGACAGCACATTGTAATGAATACTGTAGTATGGCAGTATATGATAGGATCGATCAGACAACCTAGGGTTAAAGTACCCTAGGGAGTCTGAAAAATAGTAAAAATTTAAAAAAATTATAATAAAAAAACCTAAAAATTCAAATCACCCCCATTTCCTTAGAACTGACATAAATATAAATAAACAGTAAAAATCATAAACACATTAGGTATCGTCGCATCCAAAAATGCCTGATCTATCAAAATATATTAACGGTTTTTCAATGTGTTTAACCCCGTAACGGAAAATAGCGCCCAAAGTCGAAAATGGCACTTTTTTGCCATTTTGAAAAATATTTAAAAAAAATCTATAAAAAGTGATCAAAAGGTCGTACAGTACTAAAACATGATATCAGTGAAAATATGATCAAATGTCGCAAAAAATGACACCACCCACAGCTCCGTACAACAGAGTATAAAAAAGTTATTAGCACCAGAAGATGGCAAAATAAAAAAATTGTTGAGGAGGTTTTGTAAATGTATGAAAACATTATAAAACCTATACAAATTTGGTATCCCCGTAATCGTACCAACCCAAAGAATAAAGTAGACATGTCATTTTGGGCGCTCAGTGAAAGCCGTAATATCCAAGCCCACAAGAAAATGGTGCAAATGCGTTTTTTCACCATTTTCACTGCCTTTGGAATTTTTTCCCCGCAGTACACGGCATGAAATATTCAATACCAACACTATGAAGTGCAATTTGTTACGCAGAAAACAAGCCGTCACACAGCTCTTTATGTGTAAAAATAAAAAAGTTATAGATTTTTGAAAGTCGGGAGTGAAAAATGGAAATGAAAAAACAGGCCCCGGTCCTTAACCGGTTAACATATATTTGTATATAACTTTTTGGCCATGGTGTCAGCCCACTACTGAGCTCAGCACCTGTTTGTTTGTTTGGACTGTAGCTTTTTATGACCACTTGCTTAGTGTGCCATTTCTTGCATTCAAACTTAGATATTCGTCTCCTTTGCACCCTTAAACCCTCTTAATTATTATGTTGTCCAAACTTAACATGAATACAACAAGTAGAATTAAGCAATAGACTTTTTGGTTTGATTCCCAGGCCTTCAGTAACTGTAACATACAAAATAATGTGAAAATCGAGATATAACATGTTAACTCATAATATCACACAGCGGCACTTATGGGTGAACCTCCACAAGTATCGTGACTATGTGTGTCTATTTATGCTATGCATGTATTGAGCGATATAAAAACCACACCAAAAATACAAAAAGTCCAATATCAGACTAAAGGGGTGCCCCTTAAATATCCAATAATCTCCTATTAATTTTGGGAACAAACCACAACTTACTAGTAATGTAAAAAAATATATATATTTCATCATCTAAAAATCAAACCATGTTTACAACTCTGACTTGAGTCTGACTTTTCTCAAATTGTCGCTGGAGACTTTCCAATTAACCCATGTGAATTGTAAAGTTGATATTGAGTTATCTAGAAGATTGTAGATGACAGTTCAAATAGAGTAAACTGTTATGGTCGCTTTTTTTCACATAAAGATCTGTGAATAGTACCCCTAGTTCATCCATGATAACGGTGATATCCAGAATATGTATTCTGTGGCTGACATAGTTTATTGTGAATTCTGGCCATATGTTGTTAATGTCTTCATGAAACTGGAGCATGCCCCCTAAAACTCACAAGATGTCGTCAATATAACTATTACAACACGTGGCATTTTCCTGAAAAATCTGGTTAGGATAAATTAATCTTTCTTCCAAATCAATCTTATAACAGGGGGGACAATGTTAGAATCCCTTGCTGTGCCTTTCACTTGCAGGTAAAAAGTATCTTGGAAGAGAAAATAATTGTTATGCAAAATAAAAGTTAGGATTTTGATACATAAATCTTGAACCTGTGGGGAATGGCTAGTCTTACTCAGAATTTTGCATATTGTGTTGATCCTTTTATCATGTCGAATATATATATATATATATATATATATATATATATTTGAGACATCCCATACATTTCACTTCTCACTTACTAAATAATCATTTTTGATCTTTATTTCCACCTTTTACATCATTTTCTTCTTGCTACATGTTCCTTTATCTGTCTTTATCTATCTCATATCTTACCTGTGCATTCCAGAGATGCTTTCTTTGTGTTCCTTCGACGCACTTCCAGTCTGGTCCCTCTCTGCCTTCCACAGCGATCTGCATGGGGCACACTATGCGTTCTAGTATGCACTTCTGGCAGGTCCTCTATGCTTCTGGATCACTCAGCCTGGACTTGACACTCACAGCATCCTTGATTTATGTGGCAGCACCACTTTCCTCCAGATGCTACAGCCTACAGTTCAGGCTCATTCATACCTTGTTGGGATAAACTGGTAAATTAAGGATGTCACATACAATTGGATTCTCTTGTAGTATGTGATTCTCAGTGTAATAATATAAATAACAATAATCTTTATTTGTATAGCGCCATCATATTCCATAGCCCTTTACAAATCATAGGGGACATATACAAATATAATATTACATTAAAGAGTACAAACAGTCATATGGAACAATAGGAGTTAGGGCCCTGCTCGCAGGAGCTTACAGTCTATAAGAATGAGGGTGTTGACACAAGAGCTTATAGTCTATGAGGATGAGGGTGTTGACACAAGAGGTTGTAGAATGGTCCAGCCATTCTTTATAAGGGAACAAGTGTATTTTGTTATGCTCAGTGCATCTCTGTTAGCTGTACTACTATATATTCTTTCCATATACCTATACTCCACATGCATACATTGTTCCGTTTGGCCTCTGTGCATGCTTATACCTTATGTTTAAAGTCTTATATGTGCCAGTCAGCTACCTATCTCTCAATACGTGCAACCAAACATAGACACCAGTGGGGGAACTTTAAGACTGGCACTCAAAATTAATTGTAGTTATATACTACAAATTACAACCTATTCTCACATTTCCTATTGGATCGATGTGTTATTAGGTTGATTCTCAAGTGAATGGTCACTTGTTCAAATCAAGGAGCAGCAATGATTAAAAAGATTCCCCAGATTGCACATTGTAATAGATGGGCTAAAGCAAACACCCGGCTCTTTGTATGACCCAAGGCTGTCTGGCAATAGCACTGATCGCCACTCCCTGATGACATCACCGCGTCATCAGAGGCAGAGAACAGTACAGTACTCATAGCACAGGTAGAGAGCAGTACAGTACATATAG